>PVKZ01002686.1:0-198550 GCA_004027375.1 Macroglossus sobrinus
CCCACGCAAGGCAGCTGGCAACTGCTCGCCCTTTGATACATAGTCCTTGTGCACTTACATTGTGCTATGCATTCTAGATGTTGAGAATACAGCAGTGAAAAAGGAGAGGACGAGAATTACAAACGTGTCCTAAACCAGTTGGCAGTAGGGTCTCGAGGAAGACAAAGCAGGAAGGGGCAGAAGGAGATGGGGTGCTGTGTTATCTAGGGGCAGCCATGAAGCCTATAAATGCAAGGAGGTGTTTGGACGGGTCTGAAGGAAATGACAGGGCCAGCCCCACAGGGAGTCTTCTCAGTGAGGAGGTGGGCACAGAGGCCCTGAGGTGGGTGCCAGCCACTGCAGCATGGAGCAGGGGGTGGGGGGTGGGGGGAGGGAAGGGTGACAGGAGTGAGGCCACCGAGGCCCAAAGGGCCAGGCCACCCAGCAGCTTAGGGAGCAATGGCCAGGACTTTGGATGTTGTCTCAAAGGAGATTGCACAGCACAGGAGGGTGTGGGGTACAGGGGTGACCTCGTCCTCCCTGGAGTTTGAAAAGGCGTGCGTTCCTCGCTCTGTCTGTGTGATTCGCATCTGACTCCAGCTGGGTGCACGGGAGCAGAGAGCGTCGTCCAGGTTGAATCAGCTTTGTTTTCTTGGTGCTTAGCAAGTAGCACAGCTTGGCACATGACGAACAGTGGGGAGTGGCATTGTCTAGGGTGACAAACAGGAAGAGGGTAGGAAGGCTGTGCCCTAAAGATGTGACCCTGGGAAGAAACCCAGCCCATAAATGTTTGTGAGAGCAGAGGGGGAGGACGGATAGACTGAAGGCAAACTTCTCCCAGTCTGGGGGCAGGGGAGTTGTTGAGCAGGTTAACCTATCTCGTTTCCTGCTAACCTATCCTCTTCACTGTTTTTGCAGCAAAAATTGCAAACCACATACTAATTTTCCTTAAATGCAAGTATTATTGGAATAGCTGACTTAAGTCTGTTTAAAGTTATTACTTACATTATTATTATATTGTTGTCATTCATAAGAATGAGGGAAAAGCACAACAAAAATAAAAATCACATATATTAATATTGATTGACTCAATTCAGTTTACTTTATACATTTATTATTTATTCCTTAAAAAAGCCCTTATTAGGTCCAATCAATTAAGAAATGTGAGCTTGTGACTGCTTTTTTCAATTATTTCAGAAAGACGTGTTGGTCAGCATTCTCGCTTTGGTGCAAACCATTCAGTTTTTTATTTGTTAAAGGGATTATTCTTTTTTCTATTTAACTTCTTTCCTAACACATGGTCAGTGATTTGTAATGAGGACAAATCACAGTAGTGCTAGGGTAAAAAATATTAACAGTGAAATCAACTAAATGAGACCCACTTTAAAGACCCCAGGTTTCTGCTTAAACAATGTTATGTAGAAATAAAATGAGGTGTTTATGTCCACTTGACATGGCTTGCAAATGATTTCATATATTAATCATTTATTTCAAAAGTAGGCAGCACTTATATACAGATTTTTTGAACCTGTATGATTTTGGTGGTGTATATAGTATACCTATTCTTTGTATTTTAATTTATCAAACATATTTATGATTCATTCACTCCCTACAAACAAAATAGAGATTAATGTGTTAAGTCAAGCTGATAGAAAAACGGAAGCTGCGGATAGTATAACCATCAGGCACAGAATATCTTTGTGATTGTACTTCACATTTGGCTCTGAGATTCCTGGTCATCAGAGCAAAAAGAGAAATGTCCTTTGTTATTGGAAAAGAGGAAACATTTCCATTCTTTTGAGGAGACTCTACCCCAGTCCAGAATAAATTTTTCACGTGGGGCTTTATATCCAGGACACTGAATGGTATAATAATATCTTTTAAACGCAGAACTGAATTGTATGAAATGCAGAATAAGATTCCAGACTCAGACTGGGACATCATATGTTAATTAGGATTTGAAATCAGAGATCTGTGTTTTTGACAGTATGAAAGTTCATCCAAGCATTTTTACAAAAGCAGGGCCAAGCAAATTAACCACGTGAACAGCCTTTAGAAGAAAGTACCTAATGGGAGAGAAGGTGCAAGTGTTGGGAACTCGAGAGATTCCTTTTCCTATGAGGAGGATAATTGCCAGATGCGCAGAGCTGTGCTTTTATATGTGAATACTAACTTCTGAGGCTCATTAAGGGGGAGCATTTACCAGGAAAAATTTAAGCTGATTAAAGGGACCATGTATTTGAAAGCTTAGAGAAATACACTTCTGTATTTTAAAAATATTCTTACTTCAAAATAACATTTGTGTACTGCCAAGTAAAAGTTTATTGCTTATGTAGAAGTATTATCTTTTTTTGATCAATTAATACTTTGATCAATTAACACTTTTTAGACGTAAACTTATTTTCTACATAGTTAAAAAAATTAATTAAAATGAGACGGTAAAACAGAAACCAGTCATCAAGCATCATAGTATCAAATTTTGAGCTTTTCACCTGTTCATTCATTGTCCTGTTACATTGACGGGTTCTTCCACGTGCTGGCATGTTCTTCACCCCCACAGCAGAGTACTTTGTCCTAAAATAAAGGAGTGAACTGATGAACGAGGAAGTGGCACATTTACCATAAAGACCCCTTCCTTTTCCTCGGCCTGTGGTAAGACCACAGCATAAGCTGTGTTCAAGTGCTGGGCGACCTCTGTGTCCTTCCTAGGTTTTCTCTGCCCAGGTGTGAATATTCTCTGGAAGCCAGTTTAACAGTGGCTTTTCTGTTAAATTCCTGGCTCATAATTAGGGCACAGACTTAAATGCATAACCATAAATTATCTTATGTAAATAAGCACATTTAATAGTGCAGGGGCATAAGAAAGCTAGACTCCGAGTGGAAAATGTAATAAAATCAATTTTCCCACATTTGTTTAAAAAGATAACCAATTCTAAAGCAATTTCAAAATATTTCTAAAACCCTGCTTTCAATGAGTTAACAGATGGTGTGTTATAAAACAAATTATTTTTTAAAGCTTTTATGGAATTAAAAGTATAGTGCAATACAGTTAACTTTGCTTTGCAACTCAATACATTTTATTTTGGACTTAGCTTTGTCATTTCAGACCCTAGCTGGCATGAAACTCTGACACAGTCTTCCTTGGCCTTCGGCCAGTGGTTGGGCTCTGTATGCGGATGTGTTCGCTGGCGGCTTTGTGCATGGATGTGTGTGAGTTCCAGCTCATCAGGAATCGTAAAGCGAAGGCTGGAGGTTGGAAATGCTTTCGGTGTGGTCGAGACCTGCCGTTAGGTACGTGGTAGGCAGAAGGATTTGCCGTGAGATAAATGGGCTTTTACTGACCAGCTTCCACCTAAGGCAGAAACCTATGACCTCGGCCAGTTAAAATCTGCATGGACAGTCGCAGGTCCAGCCCATTGTGTTAGGCTGTGATTGCAAACTTTTAAACACTTGTTAGTTGCTAAGCCATTTTGACAGGAATATGCTGAAGATACAGAACCCTAACACATGAACTCTCCCAAGAGGCAAAACAATACCTACTGTTAGTGTGCGGAACTCGCTGTGAAGTTTACACTGGCATCTCGTTTGCCTGTACGTACTTATCACAGTTACCTGACGCTGTCATGAAGCAAGGCTTTGCATGCACATAAAGCAAAGCCCCTGGCTGAAATTGCAGAGGGAAGGGAAGCGGGCACAGCTCCATGTGGCTGGTGGCATGTGCCAGGTGTCCGGGCGCCCAAGGAACAACTCTTCTGCTTGGAAAAATAACTTTATGACGCCAACTTGGCAGAACAGTGCTGAGCGGCATCAAGCTTTTGAAGGCTTTGCATAGCCTTACAACAGCTAATGCTCTGCCACAGTTCACCCCTTCACAGTGCACCCTGGGAACCCCACCCACTCCCTGTAGCACGGGGCAGCTTTCTCAGGGCAGTCCAGGATGGCAGCCTCCAACATGTCAAAGGCCGCCCAGCGTGCAAAGATCCAATGTCACCTGTCTCAAAGATACCTTAGTTACCTCTGCCTCACAGTGCCGCTCCTCTGCCCTCCTATCTGACGTCATTGGAAGCCATGACCAGTGTGTCTGAAAGAGGGGCTTCTGGGGGGTGGTCTTCTCCAGCAGAACATCTGGGCAGCCGTCATTACCATGCCACCACTGCGTCCGCAGTGACCCTGTCACCAGGGCTGCCACGCACCTGCAGCCTCGGGTTTGAGCACATTTCACTACATCACCCAGAGCTGCCTGCTCTCTCTTTCGAAAACATTCTCTTTCATAATTCAGCCAAATTTTTCTGACAACTTCTGAGTTTATTGCCCTATTTTATAACAGATAAATCTTCACTTTGAGATATTTCCTTATTGTCATTCCACTATCACATTTAAATGAACTTTTTTTCTCTTTGTATACTGTTTTGGCATTCTTTGAAAATCTGCTCTTTCTGGTCTAAATTTTAAAAGAGTTTATCTCATTGCTTTTGATTTTTTTTCTCTTGTCCTCTTTCTCTTGTAATTATTTTCTTCATATCAGTGTGCAGTCCTCCCATTGTCTTTTCCATCTTAAGGAGTACCCACACTTGAATCCTTGGGTTTGCTAACCAAAATCATCACATTTCCATCAGAATCAGCATCCCAAATCTCTCTGTCCTTCTTTCACCTGAAATCTAGAAGGCAGTACAACAGCTGGGGTTCTACCTGCTTCTTCCTTCTCCTCTTCCTGATGTGGGCCGAGAATTTGCCAGGTGCTGAGGTCTTTGTGCACGTCACCTGGTGGTGCAGACTGTGTGTCCTAAGCCTGTTAACTCGCGGCCCTGTGGTCTCTTACCTGGGACATGTGAACGTGGGGATGGCCACACAGCTCCACAGTGGTGCCAGGCCTAGGGTCTGGATTCCAGAGTAAATGAACATCTCACGCCCAGAGCAGACTGGGGGTTGGCCAACACCCCGTGAGCAGGACCCTGTGCCAGGCATTCTTCCAGAGGGGACAGGATATACACATGACACTTCAGCGAGGCCTCTAGCGAGTCCTCTCCTGTTCGAGGATGCACACAAGGTGGCTTTGTTCCTTCACCCTCACTCTTCACCTTACTGTCTGCTAAAGATTTGGTGTGTGGAAAGTCACATGTGGCTGACTGAGCAACATGGTGTTCACACAACCCTGGTTGATTCTGCCGAAAGGCTGCCTCATTCCCTGGGCTGTGTACGTGAAGATACAAGCACTTCCTTCTAAGCTTTCTCCTGGGCTGCTATTGACCTTGCATATTATCATTAGATGTGCAGCTTTTGCAAGTGTTCTTCATGTGTATAGCATGATGACAAAAAAGCAGTGTGGAGAGAGCTGGGCCAGAACACATATTTATTTCCTGTTTGTAAAAGGGTGTCTCTGTGTTTCCTTTTTATTTATAATGAATTCTTCTACAGTTAAATACGAGATTGATTTTCTATCTTTATTTCCACAGCCATTATGCACATGGATTATTGGTGCAGCCTTTTAACTGTTCTCAGGGACCTTAAATCCATTTTAGATCCAAATTGGGTACAAATCATAAAAAATCAAATTTTTGCTGTTATCTCTGCTTCAGTAGTGATTTCCATTCTGATTATTCTTTATATTGCTTATGGGCTAAAACATGCCTTCGTCTGGGTATTTGTGGTTCTAGAACCAAAACTAATGGATTTTTATTACTTAACTCATGGATTCAACAATTCTTTATGGATTCATTTATTCATTCCAGGGAGGTTTAGAGACTGCCTACTATATGCCAGGCACTATTCTGTCCTAAACTAAGTGATGCAAACTGCCCGCTCCCATCTGAAAAGGCTCAAAGCATTCCTTCGAATTCATTGAGGATATTTAATATTCCATTTTATCTCAGCTACTGTATTGCTAACCATACCACTCTATTTTTGAGTGGGATTGTTGTAGGGTTTATGACGTGCATTTAACGTATCATGAATGTTATTTAAATAATCTCATGTTGTTGTTTCAAATGCAGTGAAAGAACATTACAAAGCATACTCTGTTAGTTTTCGATTGCTGCCTATCAAATGACTCGACGCAGTGGCTTGAAACCACACTCGTCTGTTAGCACACAGTTCAGCAGAGCAGATGTCCAAGGCGGTTTGCCTGCGATCCGGGCTCAGCTGTCACACAGCTGGAATCTAGGTGTCAGCTCAGCTGAGCCGCTTCTCTCTGGAAGCTCTGGGAAAGACTGGTGTTCAAGCTCATCTGGGTTGTTGGCCAAAGTAAGTTCTGTGCTCTGAGGCCTGTTTCCTTCCTGCATGTCAGCTCAGCTTCCATGCCCTCCCACCTTCCCACCTCCCACCTGCAACTGCCTCCATCTTGTAGACAGCAATGAACCGACTAATACTCCTTAAGCTTTGAATTTCAGATGTCTTGCTCTGAAGAAGTTTGAGAAAGCAATGCTTCTAAGGGGCGCATGTGATTTATGTCGGCTCACGCAGATAATTTTTTTATTTCAAGGCCGGTAGATTGGTAACCACAGTCATACCTACAGAATACCTTTTGCCATGTAACTTAGACGACTCACGGCTGTGACGTCTCATCATTTTCACAATATTGTCCCGCAGATTAGCACAGGAAATCTACATAGTTATAATTCTGCCTACTATAAACTCCGATTATTTTTTACTGTTTATCGTGCTATTATTGCCAAACATTTTACCTCTACATATGTCATAACTCCCTAAATGCATTTTTACTAGTTTTGATTTAAGCAATGGATTATAATTTAAGTAAATTTACAAGTGGAAAAAATGTCTTTTCTATTGACTTTCATAGTTGCTCTTTCTAGCGTTTTCCATTCTTTTGTATAGATTTGATTTTTCATCTGCTGTTACTTTCATTCTCCCTAAAGAATTTCTCTCAACATTTATTTATGTGTCAATCTTCTGGCAACAAACTTACTCTATTTTTGTCTGAAAAAAATCTTCATTTTACCTTCATTTTTGAAAAATGTTTTTGCTGGGTTGTAGACATCAATGCTGACATTCATTTTCTTTCAGTATTTTATTTTTGTCATTTCATTGACTTTTGCTGTGTACCATTTCAGATAAGAAGTAAAAGGTAACTAGCTCATCATTTTCTCCCTCTATGTAATCTAATTTTTCCTTCCTTTAAAATTCTCTTCTTATCACTGGTTTTCAGCAATTTGGTTGACAGACCTTGGTGGTGTTTTATTTCTGTTTATTTTGCTTGTGTTTCATTGAGCTTCTTGGATTTGTGCATTTATAATTGTCATCAAATTTGGAAATTTATCCAAGATTAATTTTTAAAATATTTTTCTGCTCCATTTCCTCACTTCTGTTTCTGGGACTTCAGTCATACGTATGTGAGGTCCCTTGATATTGTTCAGATGTCACCGAGGTTCTATGTTACTTTATTTTCTTCTGTAGTGTTCGATCTGCCAGTAATTAGATCAAGTAATATTTTTTTCATTTAAAGTATTAGATTTTAAAATATAGAAAATTGCCATTGGGATCTATGTAAATTTTTATTTCTTTTGAGATTTTCCATCCATTTATTTATTATATTCATATTTTTTAAAATCCTTGACTACATTTCTAATACCTTAAAGTATTTGTTAATTCTAATAAACATGTCATGTTTGGTTATTTTTCCACAAACATTTTTTCTTGATTCTGTGTTATGTTTTTTGTTTCTTTGCATGCTGAGTAATTTTGATTTTATTCTGAACATTATGAATGCTACATCGTTGAGAGCCTGTATTTTGTGACTTTTATTAGAGTGTTGAGAGTTTTTTTGGGTAGCAATTTCCTGGCTGATAAGTTTTATCCTATGAGGCTTGTGTTTGGTTAGGCCTAGAGTAGTTCTTGATCTAGAGCCAAAATAATACTTCTGTTAATGTCTGGTCTTTCTGGGGTCTCAACTGCATGCATGAGGAGTTCGGTGAAGCCACTTATTCTAGATGATTAGAACTTGATGCCTTCAGCGTTGTGGGATCTCTGGGTCCTTTATCCAGCTCACAGTCCTCCGTGGCTGTTCTCCACAATGCCTCGTGGAGTCTTGCCTGGAACATATGCCCATTAGTTTTGGCCCAAAGATCCGACTGGATGTCTATGTAGATGTCTGGAGATCCTTTTCTGCATAGCTTACTTTTCTCTAGTATCTTATTCAGAAGTTTCTGATGTCTCAGCAGCATTAACTCTGGAATGTATTTCCTTGGCCCAGAAAGAACAGCACTTTTTTGTTCAAGCTACTTTTCTGTGTGCTGTTTGCAACTCGTCTCACGTGTGTCCTTTAACTGGAAATTTTGTCCAGTTAAAATTTTTTAGGTTATCTATTTAATCAGAACATGTTTTAGATACTAATTTCATTGGATAATTTCTCAAGTTCCTATGTGAATTATGAGATTTTATCTGAGATTTGTATTTCAGAATAGTTTACCAGCTCTGTATTAAGGAAGAGGTAGCATTATTCTCAAATTGGGGTATTTCAGCCTATCTTTGGCTTTATTTATTTTGCTTTGGGAAACTTTGTATCAAAACCTTGCCCCTTGCTTGTTTTTTCCTTGTGGTTTAATTTTAGAGTTTAGACTTGGTTTCTTGGTGATATCCTAAAAATGCTTCATTTTACTGCCCATCGATTTTATCCTGGGACTTTTTGCTGTCTCCTGATTCTTCATAGCTTTCCTTATTAGTTTATTTCTAATGGCTACAGTGAAGCTAGTTATCTATGAACATACTTCTACCAGTTGTAGGGCGTCCAGTGGTTATGATGCTCTACCTGTATTTCCTAATGTGTTAATTAACGAGATCTTTTTGGTGAAGGTGGTGCTCTTAGTGATTCTGATGGAGTTTTGTGTCTTTTGACAAACTCATTCAGTCATGGCCAACCACATTCGTATGTCTTGTGCTTCCAAGATGGCTTTCATTTCTTTGCATTAAGGTGCCCGTTTTGGCTATAGACAGAGTGTTGCTAGGCTCAAGCATGTTGCAAAGTCATGGTGCTTTTCCCAATTTAACCAGACCTCTGGGCTGCCTGAAGTGTGACCCAATACTCAGACACAAAGTGTTACGATTTCATGTTTTGTTAGTATAATGAGATCTGCTCCTGTAGTGGGAATTCTGATTAACCAAGCCAGTTCAACTTTTGCTTTCTCTTGAGAAAATATCTAACTTTCTGTTTTGTAATCCGTGCAAAGTGATACTTCTTACTTCCTTTTCCATGATTTTTTTTCCATCTGCTGATTCTTCACTCATTACTAATTTATACATTCTCAGTGGGTGGCTTTCTCTCAGGGGATCAGCATTGCAAAACCCCTAGGCAGTGAGTCAGTTGATGAGGGATCAAAAAGAAGACTTAACATTTTCCCTATTTCTTATCTTTGGGGTTTTTAGCACATTATTTTTATTTCTTCTTGCTTTCTCTTAATATATTTGACAAATATTTAGGCATTGAACATGAAAGAATTCTCTTTCTGTTCTTTCTCTTAAAATATTTAAGCCTAGCCAGCAGTATCTCAGTAGGGCGAAAAGGCTCCCTTCCACTACTGTGGGTTTTGATTGTCCACTTTCCTGTTCTCAGCAGCAGTGGCCATAGATGTGTCTTTAAATGGATTTAGAGCTGTCTTTTCCTCTCAAGCAACAGCATTTAGAAAGCATGACAAGTCTTTATTACTTTACTGACCTCCACGCATTTCTTCCTACAAAAGTGGTCTTCTGTGTGTCTGTTTAAAATATAGGTAAGTGCAATATGCCAATAAAAATGAAATTATAGGTAGATAACAGCATTGCAAGCCACCAAGCTCATTTCTTCATTTGGAAAATGTCAGACTCATTTTGGTGACTATCCTGGCGTCTAGTGTTTATATGCCAGCAAGTATATGTCACTTAAATGCTATAACAACCTGGGTAGCTTTTTTACTTAAAAACAGTCATTTCTATGTCTTCTTCAGAATGAAACATAGCTCTTATAATTTTTCAGATGTGACATGACATTTTTTCCCTTCTTAGAAAATTTCTGATTCTTACAAATGAAGTCTTCATGGGTGAGGCGATTTCTTACAATCAAAGAGTTATTGAACTATTGTAAATTCTACAATTTTAGCAGAGTTTAGCCAGTATTACAAAAGAGAATTTTGCTGCATGTTCAAACAGCTTGGATATTTCTTAAAATAAGGTTTTTCTCTCAAAATTATCCAAGAATCGATAATTCAACTGTTCTTTTGACTATGAGAGAGAATGCTGCCATCAGTATTCTTGCAGGTACTCGGAGTACAGATGTGCTTTCGTGTTGTTGGGTGCGCCTAGGAGTGGAATCACTGGGTCACAGGGTGTGTGTGTGTTTTGAACTTTAGTAGAAAATTCTGAACTGCTCCTCAAGCGTTTGTACAGATTTTCACTCCCATCAGTTGTGTGAGTCTTGCCATTGTCCTGCACACTCGTCCACACTTTGTATTTCAGCCTTTACATTTAGCCAGTCTGCTGGGGTGCACTATTACCTCTCTGTGGGTTCAATTTGCGTTTCTCTGTGAATGATAACGTTAAAGCCATTGTTGGTAATTGACCATTTGGGTGGTCCTCTTCTGTGAAGTGCTGTTTGAATCTTCTGCCAAATGTTTTAATTGGATTAACTCCCCCCCCCTTAGTAACATGTAGGATTCTTCACATATTCTAGATACAGACCTTCTATTGGTGCCATATGTTTTGAAACCATTTTTTTCTACTCAGTAATTAGTCTTTTTCCTTTCTTAAGTCTTTTTCCTGTCTCTTGATGTAGTCCAAATGATTAATCTTTCCCTTTATGGTTAGCACTTTTATATTCTGCTCAGGGAGAGTTTTCTCATTCTGAATTGTGAAGATATTCTCAAATTATCTTCTATAAATTTTATTGTTCTTCCTTTCACATATAAACCTATGGTCCACCCGGATATAATCTTTTTATTTTTGTGATCAGTGTGAGCATTATGAGGAATAACTTTTTTGTGTCCTGACAGCGTACACTGAGCAGGCTTCTTTCTTCCCCGCTCTGTGGAATGGGGGACACAGGTTTTCACAGCCCACCAGCTGTACTCTCGAGAAGCTCGCTGAGGGGCCCCAAACCTCGGGTGCCTGAGGAGTATTCAGTTTGGCCCCTGAGTACTGGCAGAGAGTGACCCGAGGCCCTTGTGTGGGTTTCTGGGTTTCCCACATTCTAGGGCCATGTGAGTCGTAGTCACCAGTCACACATCCCTTTCGACACTGAATGGGACCGTGGCTGGGACTTTGGCTGGGCACACTCACCTGCTTAGTTTCAGGCCAAGGCCTTTCTTCCTTTTCGGACTCCTGAGGATCCAAAGGGCATCGGAGAACCGTGCTCCTCTGCCTCATTCCCTCACCGGACTCTGCTTTGTCACACAAACGCTCCTCCCCTCCCGGATCCTTGATCCTCATTTGTTCTCTCAAAGTCTTCCATGGTCCATTAAGCCAGAATTAGCATCAAACAAAAAACTGGTTTTATTTCTTCTGAAGTCAGTGAAAGCTCAACTTCAAACCCTCTTGGGAAGTGTAGGGAAATACGGACGTTGTCTTTCTAACGAGCACTGAAAGAAAGACGACAGTCATTTCTGTAATGAAGCAGAGTGAATGCTCATACCCTGTCACGTATGTGAAAGGGCTGAAGTGACCCAGAAATCGAAGGAATGTGAAAGCCACGCATTGCCCCCAAGACTTGGTGAGCGTGACTGTCGTACTCTGATTTAGGGGTGTTTTCTAAATTTCTTCATACATGCCTCTCTCAGGAATCGTTAGGCAAGTGAGAGGCACACACGTCTTGTCATTAATTAGAAGAGTCCTTAGTAACAACCTATAATTCTGCGGGTGAGTGTCGGGTAACAAATGCACAATGTCGAGTCATACTCGACGGTGTGCCAAAAATCTGTGCATATTAACTGTCTATCGACTTATTGAGAAATTTACTGATAGTACAATGGCCCACGTAGCATTAGCCAGTTGTGTTGCCTTTTTTTTTTGAGTGAGAATGAAGTGCTATCTTTAAAAGGAAAAAGTCGAACTAAGATGTTGAAAACAAAATATCCATTTTTGCCACAGATGTTAAAAATAGAATAATCAAATATAAAATGAAATAAATATTCATGAGCCATGATTCATCTCCCTCACTTGATAGGAAACTGATATGTCTCTATGGTAACAGTGCCACTGCCGTGGGGAACAAGCACTTCTGGGCGTGTATTTTTGTGAGTACGTGATTTCAGAGCCTGTGGTTAGGGGTAAGAAGACACTGGAAGGAGCTACGGAAGGGGCAGATGGGGCCAAGGCAGCAGTGGGCACATCCGGGGAGAGACAGAGACTTAACTGGGCATTGAGGAAACAGGGACTTAGAAGGGAGCTTGACGAGCAGTCACCGGCACGAGTTCTCCACCGTGACACCGGGTACAGCAGGAAGGTACGCATGGTGGCCACCTTGCTCAAGACCATGGAGCTAAAAGCAGAGGGTCATCTCTGTCCCTTGATGCTGAGCAGAGTCACACGGCCTTGGGCCTGCTGTCTGGGTCAGGAGCAGAGCACCACTTGATTCGAACAACGCCCTTGGGGACCCAGATTCCAGGAAGGCTGGCGAAGGCAAAGAGCCATTTTTTGTACCTGGGGTCCCAGGACACACGGAAATGGGGTGGCCAGCCTTGGATGGCGGGGTGGCCGGCAGCACTGTCTGTGTCCTGTGGTGACAGCCCAGGGCTGGCGTGCCGCTGAGAGGGGTGCACAGCCCTCATGGACGAGCAGGACCCACACTTCGTTGCCCCTGCCGTCCCCGCCCACCTCTTCAGGCCCTGGCGTGGGAGAACCCTCCACCGGAGGCTAAGGACTCCAGAAGGTCCATGATATCCGAGACTCGGCACTTGGGTGCCTGCAGGTCCTGGTCACTTCTGCTGCAGAGTTGTGGATTTGGGCCTCAGTGCCTCCTTTCCATGCCACTGGGGAGGTGCTGCCTCGAACCCCGGGTGGCTCTGCATGTCTCTTCCTTCAAAATATAAGAAAAAAATCACACGAAGATGGCTTCCTGACTGACCTGATCGTCTTTATTAAGCAAATTAAAACTTCTGTGGAATTATAGCTTATAGCAAATTACTAGTCACAAATACACGTTCGCACGTAACCCTCTTTTCACTTCAGCAGGCTGAGTCCCCAGGGACTCTTAGACACTAAACATCTGGTTTTCTGGGGACTTAGAAAGTGGCATGATCAAGCTTGCAGGGTGGGGGCTGGGAACAGGAAGAAGGACATCTCATTTTGCTACATGCGCATTCTTCAGTGATGTCAGCTCCGCGCCTCCCAGTGCCTCAAGTCCCCACCCACAGCAGTCCATAGGCAAGCTCGCCCTCAGCACTGTGTCCTACTGTAATGCCCCTCGTGTCTGCTGCCTTTCCCCGAGTCGGTGGCCACCCGCAAATCTTCTCTCTCCATGTTAACATTTGTTAACTTGACTCTCTCGTCTTCCTTGTTTTCCTTTGTTCTCAGAATTTCCACCTTTTTCCTGTCCGGTGCTGCCATTTCTCTGTTATTGCCGTTGTGGGTAGAGAGAAACACAGTTGGCGTCCTCTCTGCACGCGGTGGCTGAAGGTCAGATGAGGAGCTGGAAGGCAGATGGAGGGAGCACTTGCTGGCTTTCCTGTCTCGGGTCCCTCAGTCGTGTGGCGGGCAGTGTTCATCGCTCACTCTTCTGGCACCGGCCGTTGGTTAGCCCTTAGGCTCTGTGGCCACTCTCTCCCCAGCGAGAGAAGTCCCATAGAAAGGGATGATTTCATAAATGTATAAATTTTAAAGGGAAATATATTTTAGTATAAATGTATCATTTAACTTGAATCTATATGTAATTATCAGTAGCAGGCTCATTCTCAGGAAGAGAGATGTAACGGTCCCACCGGGTATGATAGTTGGCATTCCATTTAGGCCAGTTCACTTGGTGCAAAGGCGACTTTTAACTGTTTGGCACATTCAAAATCTTCTATTGCTTAAGGCCACAGTTAGAAGTAGGACCGTGGAAATTCTTTTTTTCCCCTTTTTCCTCTCCAAAGAATGCTATGTTCTCATGGTACATTATAGGGTAAGCAATAAAGAAGAAAACAATAAGTATGGAAAAACTCTACTCTTATAATAATATAAAATTTTTTATTGTAGATTTCAAATATAATGGACTTTTCCATGGTACATTATCCAAAAGATGTGAACAGTTGAGTTTAACAATCATTTTCTAAGTCCTCCTGCTGAATCGTATGCATTTGAGCCTCATTAGAAAAAGAATGAGACAATTAGAAAAGGATGCTGCGGAATTTTTACCTCATAACTTTTGATTCAAATGAAATCATATTTGCCTCCTTTGTCAAATCTATTTAAACAGAAGTAATTTTTTTACATTTTTGATTTCGATAGGCTAACATTGGGGAGTCAGTATTATAGGACTAGATTTTCTTTAATGATCACAGTGTTGCAGAGCAGCATGTGACATAGGACACTGCCCTCGCATTGTGCAAAGCACACTCCTAATGCACTTTGTAGGCTAAAGAAATTCTCTGCCTCTTGGTGTCTTCTACTTTAGCCCATTTTCAGTAAGGTGTATAAAGTAACAATCATTTAAAAGTATATGTCTGGCTTTTTGGGAAGGAAATACTTAAAAGGACAGTAAATATAAATGGTAAGAAATAACTATGGCACTGCTTGCAATCTAGTGTTTATCATCAATTATAAAAACAATGCAAGAAATATATAAAATAATGTTTATTCCATATAAATAATGAAGTGAACCAAATGTGTCTAAGATTATTTTGGTGAGCAACCCATAGGGATGTTTGAACTCAGGAACTGAGTGGATCTAGCTGAGAGTGTAAAAATAAAAAGGCACAAGTGTATCAAGGAACGAAAATGAGAAGTTTTAGCACTCTAAATAGGTGGTTTCTCTGTGTCTGGAAATTGAAAATTGATTTGGGAATTCAGCAAAAATACATGAAATAGAAATAATGTAGTTCACATCATGGTCTCCAAGGAAGAACCTTCGTTATGAAACCATAGATTATCAACTGAAGGCTTTCTATCTTGCACTAGCCACACTTCTCTTCAAAAGATAAGGCTGAGTGTGTTTTGAAAAACAGAGGCTACCCCTCAATCCCACCTGCTGACTTCTCAGTCCTTACCCAGAATCCCTGAGTGCCAGTCTGAAACTGCTTGACAGAAACGTTGGCGTGGTTTCCGAGTACTGTTAGGATGGCATTGTTTTCCCTGTCGAGTGAGCACTGAGTGTCACGCCACAGAACTTTCCCCACTGCAGTCCCAGAAGCAGGGGGGGCTGCCCCACGTGCGGCCAGCACTGGCTTTCTGTGTTTCCTCTGGGACTGTTGCACTGATTTGGCGTCCACTGTTATAAAAGTGTATTCAATTGCGTTGAGGGAAAACGCATACTGAGCTTGCCTCTCTATGACGTGATAGTGGTGGTTCTGTGTCCCGTGTTGACTCTCCTGCTGCTGCCTCCATGGGACGTGAGACCCGGTGTCAGCGCAGGCTCCCAGTGAGGGCGGGCCAATCCCACCTGGCACTGCCCACATCCGGCCGAGCACAGGGAGGGATCTCGGGATATTGCTCACTGGGCACAGAATCGTCTACATGGGCTCCAGCTGCAGGTCCTCCCTGCTCTGTCCCTCCCAGGTGGTGCTTGTCATCCGGCTTCATGGGGGACATGCCATGGGCTCAGTGCCCTTGTGGACCGTGACCGTCCCCCGATTTCTAGTGAGCAAACCACTTTCTTTCTGTTTTCAAAGTGGTCGTTGGTGTCTTCAGACTTGTGCCTCACAGCTTTTAAGGGTCCTGTTCACATTTCAATAAGACATTTAGAGGGGTGTATTTGGGAAGGAGGCGAGTGAGGGAGGGGAGCAGAGGCAGCACCCCTCTGCTGCTCTACAGTCTCTTGACCAGCATTTTTGTTCAGAGTGTAGCTTGAAACTTTCTATAGCATCTCCAAGTCTTTTGCCTCTGTTCTCTGGTTTGGATTGGTGTATCGACCAGGGGTTTAAGTATCATCTCAGAGTCTAGTGCCATTACTGATGTTGCTGATCTACCAGGGCCCCTTACACTCTCTCTGCACCTGTCAGTGGGCAGCATCCAGAGAACCCAGCTGGACTCCAGTCCTGCTCTTTAGTCTGTGCTTCTGTCTAGGAAAGCAGCTATCCATCTTCCCACTGTTCTTAGTGCAAGGTGGCAGTAGTCACTACATTTGTCCTGCATTTAGAAGCTTTTTTAGGCACTCAGAACTTATTCCTTCCTGTGATGTTCCAGCTTCGACCTTCAGGCATCCTCTTACATCACAGTCTGGTCTCTCTTCTATGCGGGCTGCTGGTGACAGAGTCAGGCTAGGGCCACTGGGGGGACAGGATTAACAAAAAAATTATTGTTTTATTTGCTTTTATTGATCTGACAAAAGCAGATCTAGCTTTAGGTAAGAACGTGGAATTGCCCACCTGCCGTGATTGGAAAGACCATAATTTTTCCCTGATGACAGAATTCTGCCGCAATGACTCATTTGTTTTATATCCAGCTTTAATATCCTCCTGACATTCCAAAGGTAGACCTTGGAGAATAATTCCCAGTGTCTTTGTGTGAATGGATTTGTTTGCTTTGTTTATTTCTTAGTTAAGTAAAGTAAAAAAGAGGTGGGTATTGCGATTTCCATTTTCTCTCATAATTTTTGATACTTATAAATTATTTGAGTACTACACTATAATTTACTAGTCTTTTTCTTTATCATTGAATATTTTTTAATTGGAAGAAGACATTTTAATAGTCATATTGATGGTTTTCAGAATCACCTCATTTGATCAATATAGCAAATCAGTCATTATGTAACGTTTCTGTGATTATGAAGTTTTCCTTTGATTTTCATTCATGTCAAAATTTTCTTGTTAATAGTTACAGTCATCATAGCAACTCTCATTTGTATAGTTTGTAATGAGAATACAAAACAATAATGCTTCCACATCTCATTCAGTCCCCATGACAACTCTACAGAATGAGCCTGGGAAGGATTATTTTCAGCATTTGGCAGCCAAGGGAACAGACCCAGAGTGAGTGAGCTTTGTGTCCACAAGGAAATGGCAGGAATGAAACTCATATTCTGACTTCAGGGTGGGTGCTCTTAAGATCAGGACACTGGCAGATTCTGTGTCTGCTGAGGCCCTGCTCCCTGGTGCACAGATGGCCATCTCCTCACTGTGACTCACAAGGAGGAAGTGGCCAGGGAGCTCTGTGGGGGGGTCTCCCTATAATCCCATCATGGGCTCCACCCTCAATACCTCGTCACCTGCTGGAGGCCCCACTTCCTGACTCCTCTTGACACTGGGGGTTGGGATTTCACATACGGATTTGAAGGGGGGACACAAACATTTAGACCATAATGCCTGAAGTCTTCCTTTCTTTTTTCCCCACTGTAGAGGCTTTCACTCTGCTTGTCTGTAAGTCTCAGGCACGAAAGGTAGGGCTGACCCCCTTGCTATAGCAAGCTGCGGGTAAATAGTCTGTGCTTGTTCTCAGTGTTCTTCATTTATTTCCACAGGTGCTTTTTAGAAGGTTATATTCCTAGGCCCTTCTCCAGACTGGAGGAGAGGGCCAGACGCCTACATTTGAAGATGCTCCCATGGCAGTTCTTTAGCACAGGAAGTTTGAGAACTATGGGACTTAGTGTCATCCCACATAACTTTCTCCTAAATTTTGGCTTGTTTACTATTTCAGCAAACATTTGGATGAAGACATGGACGGCTGATCAGACTTGATTGTCATAAACCTAGGAAAGTAAGCTAATGTGGTAGGTGTCAGAATCAAAATGGATTTGACCTAAAAACCTGGAAATAGGGCCTAAACTTAAGAAGAGACAGTCTACTAGGCTCTTACGTGACACTATGTTAAAGATTATTCTGTGCATGTGTGTCTGTGGAAACTGAGAAATGAGTGATTCATGCACCTTTGTGTGAAAATGACATAGAAGTGAGTGGACAGAGCTTCAAACATTTAGTATAATGAACAGACTTACAATGGCAGAGTCCACTAAGAGAGCTTATAATTTCATTATTTTCTGTGCTTGCTAGATTGTCTAGAATATTGTGACTGGTTTGGACTCCACAGTTAGAAAAACAAAAAACTAGTGTTCTCAGGAATAGTGCCCAAAATAGCCGAGCACAGCGATACTCTTCCCCTGGTCATTAGCGGGGTGTCAGCTGAGCTGGAAACTTCTGGGGCGTTACCTGTGGCTCAGGCTTTAGCATTCATATGCATTGCCCATTCTCTTGTGATGAGTGTGTCTGTAAAATTTTTTATCCTCAAGAGAGTTACACAATTATACAATCATGTAATTTTACAGGTGGGATGTGAATACATAAAAAAATTTATGTGCATTTTTAATGTGAAAATATTCAGGATTTCATCAGATCGACAGCAGGAGACTTGAGCTGTGCATCTGTTAGCTCTCTGACACGCTTCCCTCAGCAGCCGAATGAATCATAGAAGCTTCGAATTTTCTGACTTCTTTGCTTCTCTGAGGTTAAAAAAATACGAAGTCTGATATTGGAATGTTCTCGGGCTGTGTGTGCACCCCAGGCTGCACCAGCCATTACAAAGCCCACCGCCTGTCAGGGATCTAACCCCATCCTCCCGATAGTTCTGCAAGGCGTGTTATTGTCCCTTCATTGGGAAGAAGATGAGTTCCCTGAAATTAAGCACTTGCCTGGGGCCATGCGTGTGGCCAGCGACAGAGCCATGGCGGGGGCCGCGCTTGGCACCACGGCCTATGCAGCTTTTCCTGTCACCACAGAGCTTTACGTGTTCTTTGTGGCTGGCATTCAGCAGGCGACTTTCTGTACATAAAACTGAAGTGAATGAAAAGTCTGTGAATGGGAGAAACATGTCGAAATCTGTGTCTGCCATATAAAGGTGCAGCTTGGCGGCGCCCAGAAACCTTTTCAGCAGGTTCTCAGTTGCAATGTCTGCGTAGCTGCCAATAAGAAGGGTGGGAGTTCCAGGTATGACCATGTGGGTGTCAGCCTACCGCCTACAATCGAATAGACGGGCGAGGGCGAGGTAGACGGTCACTTCGTACACCACAGAATTAAGCAGCACCGTTGGTTCTAGCCAGTAGCTTCCAAAGATTCCCACACATTCCACCTTCATATTTCTTGAAAACATGCAATTGCTTGTTTATGATAAGTGAATGAATATCCTAAAAATATGTATATATTTTTCCATGAACTAGTTCATCAAATTTGACCTTAAAAGCTGGCAATTTTCCTCTAGGCCAGAATCTCCGTAGAGTGTATTTGAGAACAGATAACTCGGACTGCAGAAGCAGATAAGACAATCTGTGCAGCTCTCAGGAAATAATTTCACTGCCTAGTAGCCATCTGGATTGCATCATTGTTGAGCTAAATGGACATTGGGATATTTGTGTGAATTCTTACAAATTTTTGTAAAGGAACAGACATCACAAGTGTTGTAGACTGACTATTTTGCATCATTTCAAGGTCATGGTTCCTTTGTGTAGCCTAGGTACACAGCCTCATGAGTCCCTAAACTCTATGTCCCACATACATGAATGATTTGGTAGCCAGCAGTGTGTCAAGTATTTTATTTCTTCATTGTTTGCATTTGTGAAATAATTTTATAACGTTTTACATTCTATTTACTTTTTAAATATTTTTATTGATTCATTGAAGATCAGCTCTGAGACACGCTGTGTGTCTGATCGTTTTGAGTCATAGACTCATGTTCAGTTGTGGGCAATGAGGGTACGCTTGTGTGTGCAGGGGGCGCTGCATATGTTGGATTTGGAAGGTCACATGCTGTATTTTAGTTGATGTCTCACTTTTTAAAGAATTTTCTTTGCCATATGTTTAACAGAATCCCAGAAAATATTCTGATTTCTCCAAATATTGCAAGAAAAACTGCCCAAATTCTTTGTTGTTACACCAGAGGGAGTTTATCAGAAGGGATGGACTAAGTTTCTGCTTCTGTGAATGTAATGACTTAATTGAACAGTTTTCTCTCCTCTTAGCAAACATTTTCTTCTTGTCTCAAATTTTTAGCAAGCATTCCAGCAATTTTATGGCAGTCAGTGAACTACAAGGCACTAGTTCACAGAAACATTTTATGAGATAATGCTACCTCCTGAATATAAGCAGAAAGAGAGTGGGGTTTATACAGCTCTGGGACAAAGAATTTGGGCAAAGTCACTGAAACAGAACTTCAGTTACATTATTCCTATGTTTATCTTTATTTCCTTCTAATAGGCTAAGACTACCTGTTCTGCCTGCCTCCTGGGTCACTGGCACTCTTTGAATTTAGAATGATCTAGTGGACATGAATTTGATCTCATCCTTGTTCTTCTAGGAATCTCAACTCTCCCCAATTACATATCTTGATTCTAGCTCTTGATCTTATGGTCTTTTAGTTGACACAATCTTCCTTGAAAATACTTTCATTTTAATATCGAAGACTGAGAAATCTTGAAGTTCTGAGGAAGAAAATTGTGATAATGAAATTTCAGGCACCTTCATAAATAAGTCACATTGCCTTCTGGGCTTTCATTGCTCCACCTGTATGATTAAGGGGTTTGCAAATTGACTGCACAAAAGAATCCCTTGATGAGCTTTCAAAACTATAAATTCCTGGACCCCATCCCAGACCCATTAAATCAGAGTCACAGAAAATAATCATGGGAGGTAGGGGCGTTCTAGGCAAGTAACGAAAGGCGTTGTAGGCAAGCAAGCTCTCACTGCAATCAGAGACGTAGATTCTGTCTCAGCAAAACCAGAATTACATAGCGCCCAGTTCCACAAGCCCCCTGAATTACCTGGGTGCACGGCTCCAGGTTCTGCTCTCTGATTCTCACTGAAAGCCCTAGTGTCTCACTTCAGTCCTGTGCACATCATACCCTCCCTGTGAAAAGAAAAATAGTTGACATGTCCAGTCAGTTCAGTGTAGCTATCTTTGGGATAATAGGTGTGATATGACATCAGATTGGTTACACTATAACCCCCTTGCCTGACAAGACGAAATGATGGACATGCCAGACTGTGCTTAAAGGACCCAATAGGCTGCTCCTCAAGCATGATGCTGAGCTTTGGGGTGACTTCTAGTAATTTGGAATTTTTAGCTTTTCTATGCCTTAATTGTTATGGTTCATGATATGCAATGCTTTGATATAGTAAGAAACACATATTTGGTCTGCTTCTTTGGTTCCTGGCACAGAGCTTCTAAAACCTTTGGGATTTCTTTAGTGATGGGGTGAGAAGAGCCTCTTCATTATTCATAATTAGCCCATCTCAGTGGCACCTGTGTACGAGTGGCCTTTGGTGGCCCCAGCGGGCTACAGATGGGGCTGGCTACCTGCAGAGCCAGTGTGTCAGAAGGAGGTTAGAACTTCAGTCCTACGGCCCTGACCTCCAGGGAGGGAATGGAGGGTGAAGCCTGCGTTAGTCAACAGTGGTCAGTGATTATGTGGTGGAGCCTCTGTAAACACCAGGATGGCTGGGTGCAGAGGGATTCTTGGTCAATGGACACCTGGGAGTGCTAGGTGGTGGCTGGCTCGGAAGGACCTTGGAAGCCCTACATCCCTTGCCACTGCCGTGCCCTCTGCCTCTCTCCTGTCTGGCTGTTTGTGAGTTGTATCATTTGCATTAAACTGATAATAATAAACAGACTCCCTCCCTGAGTCTGTGAGCCATCCTGCAAATCATGGAACCTGAGGATGGGGTAATGGGAAGCCATGGTGAGGAATACAAGGATTCAGGATTTGTGATTGGCATTTGAAGCAGGGGCAGTCTTGTGGGACTGAGCCCCTAACCTGTGGAGCCTGCGATAACTCCAGGTGGAATCAGAATTGGACTGAAGCATATGACTCAATGTTGGCTGACGTGGGAAAAAAACCTCTGCACCCCTGGTGTCAGAAGTGCAATTAGTAGAACTAGATCTTAGGAGATAGAAATAAAAAACCTTGAGACAATGTCAAATACAGAGCCCAAATCATCAGTTGATGCCACAGAACACAGATTTAGCCTCAAGGCAGGGTCCCCAATCCCCAGGCTGTGGACTGGTACCATATGTGGCCTGTAGGGCCTGGGCTGCACAGTAGGAGGTGAGCAGTGGGCCAGTGAGTGAAATTTCACTTATATTTGTAGCCGCTCCCCAAAGCCAGCATCACTGCCTCAGCTCTACCTCAGATCCTCAGGCATTAGATGCTCATAGGAGCAGTAGTCCCTGGTGCCACAAAGGTTGGGGACTGCTGCACTAAGAAACGGGTGGCCTTCGGATGGCTGTGTTGACATAGCCAGATGAGTAGACATAGCAGGTAGCATTAACTAGCAAAACATGGGTCACTTTCCTTCTTACTTCCAGGTTTATTCTAAATGTTAAGAAAGGAAAAAGTGGAACACAAATTATAAAGTTTAGCTTTAATTGGGGCACTGGTTAGAATAACAGAGAATAGCAAAGGGTTAATTTTTCACTGATTTGATTAATTTCAGATTAAAAAAATCATTGATTTAGTAGAAGAACTTTAGTGGATATTTTTTAGTTAAAAATGGTGATGAGCTTGTGCATGAAATGAATATTACAAAGCGTGAGGAAAATGCTTTAATTTTGAAATTTCGGATGGGTTCCATAATGACCTTGGGCACTTTTTGGTCTGAGTACAGCATTAGCAGGGCTATTCCCAGAACACACTGATGACGAGGTAACATCGCTTCACTCATTAAAGGCAAGGAAGTGCAGATGGCCGTTATGGATGACGAGGATGGAGGACATAATCATGAAAGCTCTGAAGCTTAAAAATAAGCATGAAAATGGCTGTACTATTAATCACACCAGAGGCATTGGCTGAATTCACACAAACCAAACTTTGAATAAGGAATAGGAGCCAAGTATAAATCTATGACCAGTTTGGTGTCTTGACCATGTCATACTTTCTGGATGACTGACCGATTGTCATTTCCCTGACAATTTCGAACCAGTGATTTTGATTTAAGAACACCTATCATCACTTTATAACTTATCTGTAAAAGAAAATAATGTGAATATCCGCTAATTTCATTTCTCTCAAATATGAGGATTCCTTGGAATCATTAAGAGGAAGTTAACATAAGAATACAAAGCGTTTTAAGAGAGAACTTTAGGTTGAAGTTTTATTACAAAAAGAAACTTAAGGCAGAGGGCCCATGTTTTCCTGGCCACAAAACTTTTACTAATATAGAGGTGAACTTGTTAAAAGAGCGTGGAATAAAGAACAGCAACAAAAAGAGTCCACGTTATTTTTGCAACTAGGTAAATATATTTGGCATCATTACTTTCATGGGCACATTTGCCGTGTTCCATGTACTGTGCATCTGTCAGCATGGCTGGATGAGGGGACCCAAACCCCACGCTCGAGCGTGCACCCGTGGTCAGCACTGTTCCCAGAGCCGTGAAGGTGCACATGCAGGGCGATGGAGACACAGGGCAATGGAGACGCTGAAACACTAAGGGTATGGGGGACGCCTTTCTTTTATAAATGTAACTAGAGCAAGGTGACTTGACCCCCAAAGACATAAAGCAGGCTTTGTAATAACATAAACATAAGTAGCAACTAAAGGGGGAAATTGATCCTTTTTTTAATCATTAAACTTTCTTTGAAAATACAACATTTTACATTGTATCATCAATACGGGTTTGGGTACGTCTGCTGTGGAACATTGTAGGTGGAGACTTTGGCTGCTATCCATTTAAAAGGATGGCACAGTTTTACACCGAAGAAACCAAGCCAGTGACATAACTCAAAACCTGATGTGACACTTCCCTTTAAAAAGCTCAATTTTTTAAAAGAAAAGCAAAATGTCAGCAGAGAAGCCACCCTTAATGTTCTTACTGGTCTGAACCCCTTCTTCCTGGCTGGGAACACGCAGTTAGAGTCACTCCTGATGAAAGTGTTTAAGAAACCCCAGACTTTCAGGTCCCCTCTTGATGAGAGTTTGATGCCACCTGCAGCCAGTACCCCTGTGGTCCCTCACTGGGTGAATGGCCCTGGGTGTCGCCACATCGCAGGGTTCTTCTGGGTGTGGACCCCAGAGCAGCAACCTCAGCATCACCAAGACTTCCTGGAGGTGCAGATTCTGGTTCTGCCTGGGGCTCCTGACTCAGCAGCTCAGAGGGGGACCTACCATGGAGGCTGAACGCCCCGGGGGGCTCTGCTGGTGCTCCAGCCGTGACAGCTGTGCCAGGGCAGCTTACAGAAGGGTGCAGGGGGAGGGCCAGAGTGAGATGAATCCAGTTCTCTCAGCTGGGAGTGTCTCAAGGTCAGAGTCTTCCTTTTACAGATGAGGAAGCCATAGCTTTGGTGACAGGAGAATGTGGGTGAAGCGTGGGGCTGGAGGTCAGGCTGCCTTCTCCAGGGAGAACAGACTTGGTTCCCTGCTACGGCACACCTTGGCACTTCCACCTTCTGCCCTGTTGCCCTGCTGTCAATACTGCTGGTGTTTGAGGGCCACTCAGTATGAGGTGGCCTGTCCTTGCGTGAGTGTGAGGCTGTTTGAACCTTCTGTAATTTATGCAGTCGGTTCTCTGCTAATTAAGTGTGGCTACTACTGCGTAATTGCTTTTTTGATACAGTAAGTATTTTTAGTTGTATCATTTACAAAGATTCTTTGCTTGACCAAAATTTAGCCAGGCTGAACCATCTTGAGGCCCATGTGTCACCTCTGTGTGAATCCGGTTCTACTGCCATCTGATCAGGGTTCTCGTCCCCCAGTGAGGTCAGCTCACGGGCCTGTCTTTGGCACAGGTGCTGCTAGGTGGCCTTGCAATGCACCCTCCTCGCCCTGCTGTTCCCACTGTGAAAGTTCCATCCAGGGCCCCTGTCCTGCTGCATTTTCCTGATAATTAGTTACGTTGAGTACCTTTTCATGTACTTCTTGGTCATCTGTATGTTTCCTTGGAAAAAACGTCTCTTCAGATCTTCTGCCTATTTTTAAATCAAATTTATGAGTTGCATAGATTCTTTATATATTTTGAGTATTAACCCCTTCTTAGATTTATCGTTTGCAAGTATTTTCTCCAATTCTGTAAGTGGCCTTTTAATTTTGTTGAATATTTTCTTTGCTGTGTAGAAGCTTTTTAGATTGATGTAGTATCACTTGTTTATTTTGCTTTCATTGCCTTTGCTTTTAGGGAAAATCATTCCAAGACTGATGTTGAGGAGATTACTGCCTATGTTTTCTTCTAGAAGTTTTACAATTTCAGTCTTACATTTAAGTCTTTAATCCATTTCGAGTTTAATTTTTGTGTATGGTGTAAGACAGGCTTCCTGTTTCATTCTTTTGCACATAGCTGTCCAGTTTTCCCAACACCATTTCTTGAAGAGACACTTCTTTTCCCATTGTGTATTTTTGGCTCCTTTGTCATAAATTAATTGACATATATAAGCATGAGATTGTTTATTGCTGGGCTCTCTGTTCTGTTTCATTGATCTATATGTCTGTTTTGATACCATTTTCATACTGTTTCAGTTACTATAGTTTTGCAATATAGTTTGAAATCAGGGAGCATGATTTGTTGCTGGGTATTTTTCGACATCTCTTTTGATTCCTTCTTTGACCCACTGGTTATTTAGTAGCATGTTGTTTATGTAGAACCAGAGTGACTCCATCTTATATACAAACCCTCCATTTTGAACTTAAGTGGAATAACAAGAAAAACCACCAACTGACTAAGAGTCACCCTACCCAACAATTGGCCAATCAGAGATCTATAACTCCCACCTGCCAAGTTCGAAGCTTAACCAATCCCCTTAAAGGTTAAAATAAACTCACCAAACCTGTAACACCACTGCTATACTCACCTACTTACAGTTTTGCCCTTTAAAAGCCCTTTGAAAATGTAAGTCGGAGGCTACACTTCCACTGCTGTGTCAGTGTATCGGTGTTCAGCCCGGGATCGAGCCTGCAAATAAACTCCCTCTTGCTCTTACGTCGGTGTCAGCTCCTTGGTGCACGTGGAGACTCGAAGTCGGCTATAACAATTTAATCTCCACGTATTTGTGAATTTCTCAGTTCTTCTTGTACTTGATTTCTCATTTTATACCACTGTGGTCAGAAGGGGTGCTTTATATGATTTCGGTTTTCTTGACTTTATTAAGACTGTTTGCACTCTAACATATAGTCTATCCTGGATAATATTCCATGAATACTGGAAAAAAATGTGTTATTTTGTTACTTTTAGATGGAATGGTCTTTATATATCTATTAAATATATCCATTCTTGTGTCATTTAAGGCCAATACTTCCTTGTTTATTTTCTGCCCGGATGATCTATCCATTGCTGTAAGTGTGGTATTCAAGTCTCCTACTATTGTATTGCTGTCTGTTTCTCTCTCTGTGTCTATAACACCTTGCATATTTGGTGTTCCTACATTAGGTGCATGAGTATTTACAAATGTTATGATCTCTCATTGTATTGACCCCTTTATCATTATGCAGTGCCCTCCTTTGTCTTTTGTCACGGTCTTTGTTTTACAGTCTGTTTTGTCTGAAGTAAGTGTAGCTACCCCATCTTTCTTTTGGTTTTATTTTGCATGGATTATCTTTTTTTATCCCTTTACTTTCAGTCTCTGTGTGTCTTTAAATCTGAAGTGAGTCTTTTATAGGTAGCATATAGATGGGTCTTGTTTTTTTTCAGCCACTCTATATCGTTCAATTGGAGAATTTAGTCCATTTACATTTAAAGTAATTATTGTTAAGTATATATTATGGACTTTTTGTTCATTGTTTTCTGGCTGTTTTGCAGTTATGCTCTGCTCCTTCATTCTCTTGCTCTTTCTTTGTGGTGCGATGACTTTCTTTAGTGGTAAGCTTAGATGCTTGTACCTTTATCTTTGTGTATCTACTCTAGGTTTTGCCTTATGGTTATTGTGAGGCTTACATATAACAACTTATATTTATCACTGTCTATTTGAGTTAATAACAAGTTTAAGTGCATTCTAAAATTCTACATTTTTACTCCCTCCCCTCATATTTTAAGTTTTTGGTGTCACATTTTATATCTTTTTATCCTGCACATTTTTAACTAATTACTGTAGTTATAGTTATTTTTACTAATTTTATCTTTTAACCTTAATACTAGCTTTATAAATGATTAATCCACTACATTTACTACATATTTACCTTTATCTATGGGACTTATATTTTCATGCTTTCTGTTTCTAATTAGCACACTTTCTTTTTAGCTGACTGAAGTCTTTTTAACATTTTTTGTAAGGCTTGTTTAGTGCTGATGAACCCTTTTAGCTTTGCTTGTCTGGAAAACTTTCTCCAATTCTGAATAACTTTTTTAGTTTACATGTTCTTGATTGGTAGTTTTTTCTTTCAGCACTTTGAATATATCATGCCACTTCCTTCTGGACTGCTGAAAAATCTGCTCATAGTCTTATGGAGTTTTCCTTATATGTAACGAATTGTTTCTCTCTTGCTGATTTTAAGGATCCCTCCTTGTAAATATTGCATTTGAATTTTTATGTGTCTTGGCGTGAGTCTCTTTGGATTGCTTTTATTTGGAACTCTCTTAGTTTCCTGCATTTGGATGTGTTTTCTTCCCCAGATGAGGAAAGTTTTCAGCCATTATTTCTTTAAATAATTTTTCTGACTCTTCTCTTTCGCCTCTCCTTCTGGGCTCCTGGGCTCCATATCATGCGGATGTGGGTCTGCTTGATGTCACATAAGTGCTTTAGGCTATCTTCACTTTTTTTCATGTTGTTCTACTCTGACTGGGTGAGGTTAGCTTTTTTTTCAGAGGACATTATTCTGTATGTAGTTGTGAGTTTGGTGTGTCCTTGAGAAGAGGTGAGTTTAGGATTGTTCTACGTTGCCATCTTGAACCAGAACCTATCTAATGGTTTTAGAAAGGGAACTCTCATGATTTTTTGTTGCAAATTTTCTGTCATTCAAGTCTGCTGTTAAGAAGGCATGCTCTAAGTAGTGCTGGCCAATAAAAAGTAATGTCAGCCACATAGGTGACTTAAAAATTTCTAGTAGTCATATTGTAAAAGATAAGAAAAAACAACTGGTGAAGTTAATATATTTTATTTAACCCAGCCAAACTATGCTGGTTATTTTGACCTAAAGCCACTTAAAAAAAAATCAAATTCAGGGAAAGGCTTTTTCTGAACTTCGCAGATATGCCCAAAGACAAATCCTCCAAAAGGAACTCAGTTGTCATAAATCTTCTCCTGAGGGTGTCTTATCAACCAGAGACAATGCCTCTTATCACCGAAGAGGAAACTAGACTGGACGCCACACTCAGAGAAGCTTCATCGTAAACCAGATGTCACATCTACTCTTCTAAGGGCCTGTTCCTCTTTTCTTAAAATTATTTACTGTCTCCTGAGTTGCCTACATTCCTTCCCCTGCTGAGAGGGCATATAAGCTCTTGAATTGCATCAAATTTTTGGGTATTCATATCCCCGCTTTTGTATGTAAAAATTAACAAATTGATATACCTTTTCTCTTATGAATCTGTCTGTTAGTATATTTACAGACCTGTCCATCAAACCTAGAAAGCCAGAGGGAAGTCTTTCTTCTTCCACATATCCAAAGTATTATAGTTTCAAAACATCTCTCTCTCTCTCTCTCTTTGATACTAAGTCTTAAAAATCTAGTGTATAGTGTAGACATAGAACACATCACAGTTCGGACTAGCCATGTCAAGTCTCAGTAGCCACGTGTGGCTGTTAGCTACTGCATCATACAGTACATACCTAGAGCTTTCTGCTTAGTGCTCAGCATGGCTACACGTGAGCTGTGGGGCTTAGAGCCTGTGCTCGTGTTCAGTTTCCTCCTCTGTAAAGTGAGAATAGTCAAACCCTCTTCCATCATGCTGATATGAGGGTTAAAGAAGTTCTAGGTAAAATATGAATCATTCCCTGGCAAATAGTGAGCTCTCAAAAAATGTTAGTCTTTGTGTTTAGTGCTGCATTATTAAGGAAAGGCTAATGATCTGAATGAATGTGTTCTGAGAAGGTTACACTTCTTTGCTTACAAACTGAGGAAATCAAGTTTTGATCATGAGCTGATCCCTTAATTAAATAACATGGGACACCCACCCTCTATCTTTGAGATGATATGTATAATTGTAAGGAAATTTGGAACAAGCAGCAAAAGATCACTGATGTCCCCAAAGATCACTGATATCCCCAGTGGGAGACTACACCTATTTAGGTTAGAACATGCTTCCCAGCTATGGAGTCTAACCTTTCACACCTTTAAACTATTCTGCAGCACTGAAAATTGTAGATAGCTGATAGCAATGTAAAATAACTCCCGTTCTTAGACATGCAAATAAATTCTATCTGGTGCAGACTTTCCTCCTCTCTCCTCTCATGGGAAAAAGCCAGTTTTGCATCCATTTGTAAATTCATTTTGATATTTCTTTACTGAGGAAATTTTGCTTCAAATAAATTTGTGTTTGTTTGACTTTTTCTTTGAATCAGTTGTAACATCTACCTTGTCACCTCATTAATAATTAGTTAAATAAAATATTTAATATGTATTCATTTTATATCTTTATGAGAGTCATTATTTTACCCCTCTTGGACAATTATCTTTTAACGTACTTGCCTTATCTAATTTATAAGAACCACCATGAGCTCACTAAAAAGTCAGTAAACTTTAAAGAATTAAGGGTTATCTCTTTTCTTTTCTATTCTTGATTTTGGTTGTGATGAGTCACAGTTAGTATCTCTTCTATGAAAAGTTCGATGCCAGGATAGTGTGCGGTCTTTACTGTGAAAAGATCACAGATGGAGAGAAGTAAGTAAACAGCCATGAGACAAAGCGGCGCCCGGACAGATGCATGTGCACGTCGCCAGGCCATCAGCAGGTGGAGGTGTCAGAAGGTGCTTTACTCAAGGCAGAAATCTTTGAGCTCATGTGGGGGGCTGAAAAGAGAGTGTCAGGGTGGAAGAAGGAATGAGAGGCCATCCGGCACATGCTGTGATGTGTGTGAAGCCTGCCGTTTCTTCTCTACCCCAAATGTGAACCTAAATTGCTGAATTAGAAAAATATCTCTATAAGAATCTTCTGCTTTTATGGCCTAAGTGCATGAATCTGACAAATGCATACAACTTTTTATAGCAATTTAAAACTATTAGGGCTATTTCCTCTGACTTGCATCTAGCTGAATAAATACACTCTGTTCAAGGAGAAACTTGATATGCTGCCTTTCTCTGCCTTTCAGAGTAATCAAAGCGGGCCCTTCATGCCTGCATGTCTCACCTGCGTCGCCTAATGCTCATTTATTTTGTTTATCCTGCTTTTGGGAAAATCAGAGGTAGCTTGACATTTGCATTGATAATAGATCGCTTTCAAATTGCATTGGAGGGCACTTGGTTTAGATGGGCAGCTTGTACTGGAACAAGGCCATCTGGTCATTGCTGTTTTCCATATCTTTACAGAAGGAGCCATGTTTCCATGTAAAGGATATGTACCCATGACCTTGTATCCATCTATGTGATTTTCCTCTTTTTTCTAAGTCTTTGTGGTACCAGGTCAACAGGACATTTTGTCTGCATTTCTCATTGTTGAGTTAGTTATTCTGATTGGATTCCTGGTCCCAATATCTCACATACTTGTTGGTGTTAACATCTAGCCAATTATCCAAGCAGGAAATCCAGTGTACTATGTAAACTAATCTGTTCTCTGTCTTCCCGCTTCTTCAGGTGGTTATCTCTTGAATTCACCTTTTCCTCTTCATTCCCAAGGCCTGTGATGAAGCTTATCCCTTCATTGTCATTCCCATAGATATTAACTTATCAATTATTTCCTCTGTATTTAGTATATCCCTTCCCCAATGATTTTTTCTTCATGGCTCATATAGAAAGTAAGACATTTGTAAAACATACTGGGATCAACAGAGGAGGCTGCTCAGTTGGTGACACCTGGCCCTAGAGGCTCCATCCATCCTGTGGGTTGAGTGCAATACATATTTCAGGACACGTCCAACTCTCAGAGGCAATGCAATAAAGTGTCAATGTATAGATCAAACGTTTCCATCATGTCAATTGATGGGTCTAAGGTTGGTCCTAAGGGCATCCAGCTCCCCAGTTTACACAGAGCTGCATCTAAATAAAGAGCTGCCAAGTCGCCAGCAGTGGTCGTGAGCACCGGATGCCATGATAATTGCGAGATGAGACAGTGCTGCGGGGAAGATGTGCTCCTAGCCTCGCGGATCTGCAGTTTACTTGGGATTACTCAACAAACCAAAGCAGAATAGAGTATGGTGAGGTGAAGAAAGACAAGCAAAGCAAAAATTGAATGAAGAGGAAAACCAGAGGCTAACATAAAGATAAACGTCAGACAAAGGTGACTTCAAGACAGAGCATCCAAGAGGGTAGAGTGGATGAGCAAGCTCAACCACCAGTCTTAATGTGCCATATAGCAGATGCTGTAAAAAATTCGAAAGCGATCAGCAGTGTGACAAAGAAGCCAGAGGAGAGCACTTCCGGGCGTGGAAGATCAGTGAGGAGGTCACTAGGGAGCTCCAAGGGACGTGTCCAGGTGTGCCCTGAATTCACAGACCAGCTCTTGGAAACCACAGTGGTAAAGTCAGACCGGGCCCCAAATAATGTTGTTAATCAATTGTAATAGTAAAAATGGTGCAGGCCACGAATAAATAAAGGTGGAGGAAAATATCAAAAATAGGAGCCTAGAACCTCAGCCAGCTAAAAGTTAGGAAAACAAACAGAAACCTCTCCATTAAGCAAGTTTCGTTTGAGCAATGATTCAAAACAAAGATTTAGAAATATCTAGAAAACACAGAAAATGAAAACATTGTGTATCGCAGTTTATGGTATACAACTACATCTCTGCTCAGGAAAATCACAAGGTTTTCTGAAGGCACGTTACTAAAAGGTGATATAACTGTAAGCGACTACACAAGAGACTTCACTGAGATTCATGTACCGACCGTAAGAAAGTTAAGAAAAAAGGTCAGTTACAAAAATAATGTACAAAAATTAACAACAGTTTTCTCTTTACAAACAAGTTGTCAGGGAATGCAATGGAAGAAAATACACCATTTAAATGGCAGACAAACAACATAAACAAAAAGGAATAAGTTGAATAAGGAATGTATAGAACTTTTATGAAAAATGAAATTTATAATTTTGCTGAGTCAAGGTGTGGAATATGCGGAAAACAGTTCTTGTTCTTGGATAAGAATATTCCACATGGTACAGACACCATTTTCATTTCACGGAACCTAACATGTGAGTTCCGTGTTAGCCAACACAACAGGAATGTGAAGAGAGAGTCTCCCATTTCACTTCAGATGGTTCTATTTTGCCTTGAATATTTACAGAATGAATGCGTCACTGCTATAATTCTAAATAAAGCATGTAAAGTAAAACAGACCAACAAGATCTGGAAGGATCCTTTAGGTATGAACAAATGTCGCACTAATAGCTGACACTTACCAAGTGTTCTCTGCATTCCAAACTCTAAGTGCCTTAAATGGATGAATTTATTTAATGCAGAGGCTTTACCAGTTATTATACAGTAAATTGCAAATTGTGAGAACGATTAATATGACAAACTTTTATATAAATCATTTTTATGAGTGATAAGTATTAACCTTACATCTGAAATATGCTCTTAGATGTCGTGTTAAAAATCACAGCATTTCAGGATGACTTATTTGGTTTCTAATGGCTTTTGTATTTTTGACTCTGATGTGCAATTTAAATAGGAACATCATTAGCTACTGTCTGTGGCAGTTATGGATAGTTACTATCTTGAAGAAACTGAGAGCCAGGTTATGAAGAGATGCCTCTGGTGGCCTTGGGTTTGAGGATGTGAGATCTGGGGAGGACTGGTACAGGAGATGAGAGGAAATGAAGGAAGATGTCACTGCCTTGGTCTTGCTGTTGTCGTGTATTTCAAGAGGTCATTAGAATAATTATTTAATCTGAAATCAACGTCTCAAAATACATTGGAGACATTGGTTGGCAGTGGTCTTTTATTTCTTCTCGGAAGTCGTCTTGATCACTGCAAAGACATAGGGACTGGTGGTTGATGTTGAGAACTGGTGTCTAATCCAGGGCTTGTCTGTCTCTGAGTATGCCTGCTTAATCACACGTGGGAGGTTTACTCTGCAGGTATTTAGAACCGTAAAAATGTATCTACAGAGCAATTTTGCAATATTGAATGAATGAAACTAAAACCTAATGCTGTCTCTGAACAGAGCCAAGCTACGACGGCAATTTTAGCTGTCACTAAATTATTTAATATTAGGGAACAGTGATGGTCTTTGATTCTGTTTCTTATAGACCATTTTTTATATTATTTTCTATTTTTATATTTCTATTTGAGAGAATAAAATTCATATAAGTGGCCACTTCAAATAAATTGTTTGAAGTAAACATTTTAGGCTATTTTTGTTATATGTCAGAATCCAACTTTAATTTACTACAGTTGGAAATATTTCCCTTTATCTTCTCTTTTTTGTCAAAAAATTGTTAGGACTCTTAGAAATAAATGACCTATTTTAGGAGAATGTTGGAAAACTCATGAACTCATTTATGTAGTGCCAGTTGAAGTCCGTGGGCAAGCAACCATTTGAGAACTAAAACATTTATAAATGGGTTCTAATCAGGTATTTTATGTCCCTTTCCTTGTCAATACCATCTTGTCAATACCATCCCAGTAAGATGCCTGCATGTGCTCTTTCAAATCCACTGGTACCTGTGACCCTTCCCTGACCTGACCTTTTGGACAATGCTCTAGCCAGATACTACATGTAATACGCGGTATTGTGACATATGTGCGGGCTGACATGACTTTACCTGAGTTAAATGTATGTATTTTCAATGGAGAATCCAGATCTGTGCTAAACTATCTAGATCTACATAATACTTTAAATTGTGTGTGTGTGTTTTCCATATGAGGTCGATTCCTAGATCTGGAAAAACTGTGAAAATATCAGATTATTTTTCAAAAATTATGAAAATTTCCCCTCCCAAAGCATAGCATTTTATCTTCATCTCTCTTTCACTACCTGTAGGGATGAGAATCTTTTCATATGTTTAATGGATGTTTGATTTGCGTCCTGTGTAAATTTCCAGTTTACAGCATTTACTCATTTCTTTCTACTGGTTGTCTTATTGATTTGTGAAAGCTCTTTTTCATATTACAGATATTAATGGTATTGAAACTATTTTCACAGTCTGTTTTTGTTTTGGCTATATGTGTTGTATCTTTTGCTTTTGACAAGTTTTTTCATCTTTTATTTTTGTATTGTAAAATATATCAATCTTCTATTACAGCTTCTGAATATAATTCCTTATATTTCTTCTGAAGATATCTGCTATTGAACTATTTTACATTTACTTTCTTTCTCGTCTCCACTCCAGTAAGATTTTCATCCCATTGACTGTCAGGAGCATTGGACAAAATCGACCCCTTCCTCAGCTTTGAGGCAACGTCTTTTTTTTTGCTTCTAGGCTGTTGGAGCTTCCACAGCCCTTCGAGGGGGCTCCCCTTCCCACTGTCACCTCCACAATCTGTCCTCCACAAAGCACCCAGGATTGCTTCTGTGAAACATAAGTCATGTCTAACATAGCTCATGACCTTCAGGGACGCCCCCACCCCTTTCTCTCAGCACAGAGCCAGCCCTCATCTTTTCTCAATGTGCCCAGACTTTGCCCCAGCCCCGCCCTGCCCTTGACCTGTGCCCCTGCCAGGCTAGCACCTCAGGCCTTCACACTGGCTTCCTTCCTTCTCTAAACACCCCTCCAAGTGCTTGTGTTCACTTCCTTTCCGGCCTCAGCTCTGTGAGTTGCCTCAGAGAGGCCCGCCTGGGTCTCCGCTTGCTGGGGCTCTGCCCCTGACTCCATGTCACGTGTCTCACATTCCCTTGTGTGCGAGGTGACCACCTGTCCCTGATACTAGATTCATGTTCTGCGAGGCGAGGCCGAGCCAGCTTTCCCACCGCTGTATTCCCTGCTCCTGGAAGAGCCACGGTGGGTCCCTGATGAGCATGGAGCGAGAGAGCGGTCTAGTGCGTGGCGTTCAGTCTTTAGCACCCCTGGAATCCTTAGGCCTGTGCGGTGCCTTTGCCCTTTGTGCCCTTTCTGCAAGTCCTGCTCCTCTGCCACTGCTCTGATGATGTCCGTCTCCTGGTGGACCGACGATGTGCTGCGTGTGTGACAGTCATGGCACAGCCCCACAGCCGTCAGCATCCTTGGCACTTCCATTCGTTTAGATCGTTTTATGACTTAACAAATGTTTTAGTTTTATTTTTACAGTTCTGAGCCTTTGCTCATTTCTAAGTCTTCCGTAAGCCCTGCCTGAGCTGCACAGGGTCCCTATGTCGCTTTCTCCCTGGGTGGCCCACGATGCCTCTTGGCTCTGATGTGGGCAGAGCCTGACTGTGGCCACGAGTCACCTGCGAGATGGACCCCCGCGCTCTTGTGTCTCCGCTGTTATTCACTGATTGCTGGCCTGGCTTTGAGCCGCCTCCGAACCTGACAGGAGCCCTCCCGCCTCGGGCTCCTCAGTGGCACCTGCTCCCCCCACCTTTACAGACTGTGCTGTCTGCCTGAGTATCCCCATCCCCACGCTGCCTGTCCACACCCTCAGGTCGCTGTGTGCTCATTACCTCCGCACATGTGCTTCCCTGGTGTCTGATGCAGACCCGCCACAGTGAAGCATGGTTAGGGCTGCTTCACCTCCCTCCCTTCGCGCTTCTCCACTTGCAGTGCTACGTTTTCTGAGATGATTCGATGGTGTCACAGCCTGACCTAATGTTCACCAAAGGTAGGACCCATGTCTAGTTTTTGCGTGATGTTTTATGGGCAGCTCTGGCTTGATGAGTTGACTTGTCATATGTGTTCGACAGGCAGTTGCTGCTGTAGACTGGGTGCTGAGCTTGGCGGATACAGCACATTCAGTCACGCGCCAGCCTGGAAGCCTTTCTGCTTTGCAGATTCACACCCTCCTCCTCTTTGGCATTCTCAGAAGCTGTCTTCCCTTCCCAAACCCATGAATAGAGATTCAGGTGAATGAGAACTACACAGAATTTGGAGAATAAACAGAAACCGCCTAACAGAATATGAACTCTCACATGATGCTCCTAATAGAATGCCAGTGTCACCCATGACCAGAGTGCTGCTGGCTTCTGAGGCCAGCCCATCCGCAGCCTTGTGCTGCTGTGGGCACACTTGGGCCTGGCTTGACCTGCAGAGCAGTAAGTTCATTGTTTATTTTTATTGTTTCATGCATGTAGGGCCATAATACTTTACTGATAATTGTGTCACATGGCACACAGATCAGCTCATTTGCAATTCCACCAATTACTTGTCATTCATTTTGGGGCCACTGACAACAGAATGCTAGTTTTAAGGAAAGAAATGACAATATTCTCTAGATCCCTATGGCAGAGACCTTTACATATTGTCCACCAGTACAATCCTTATTTAGTTAAACATCTTCAGCCAGCGACATCTCTGAGAGGCAGCAAGATCTGCCCGTCCTTTAAAATCATCGTGAGTCACCTGAATTTTTCCCTGAGAATAGAGTTCTGGGTGGTACTGTAGTGTATTTTCAGCATTACTCTCTCTTGGGGATTGGCTGTCTGCATTTCCCTTAAACCCCTACATTTTCATAGCACCACGTCATGAGGGCGCGGTGGCAGTGGGCACCACTTCAGGAAGCATCCTCCGTGTGGCTGATGAGCTGATTGTGCACCAAGCATTCTGCCATCATCGGAGGACCGTCCATTGGCAAAGGCACAGCAAATGTCTGTCTTACAAAGCGTGGGAACCTTGGAGTTACGGAGTTCTCATATGCACTTTCAGAATGTTCAACTGCTTTCTTTCCAAGCAACTGCAACAGCCTGGTCATTGTTAAGGTGGATTTTGAGCTTCTTATACATTTATTTTTCCAAAGGAGAGAATTCCTAAAACACAATGCAGTATTTTTAATATAAGTAGCTATAAAAGTTTACATGAGAGATCAAGACTAAAAAGGAATGAATCATTTCCATTAGAATTCAATTTAAAACTTTGTCTCTATAATAAAAAATGATTGAAAAAATATTAACTGCAAGAAAAGGCAATATCTAACATATATTTGCGGGCCAACTACATGCCAGGAATTCTGCTAGACATTCTATTAAAATTTTTATGTAATCTTGATAATATAAACACAAATAGGGTAGAATGTGCTAACAATGAAAAGTTGATTTTCAGTTTAAAAGTCCTTTTGAAAAACACTTGAAGTATATTGAAAAGAATATTATATTTTTCATACTTCAATAATGTAAAAGGTTACAGTGTATCTTTATACATAAACTCACCTAAGAATTTAGTCGTATTCTGAAAAACTCTACATTTCACGTATTATGAATATGTTAGTGAATTTAATCAGGAGACGATGACTTCAAATTTGTTGATTCATAGTCAGAAATAATGACATGTTAATTTTAATTTAGAACCAGAAGGTACTAATCAGTAGTGCGCATGTGCTAGCCTTAGTACACGTCATCGACACTTAGACTGTCAAGGTGACCTTCGTGCATGTCAGAATGCTTGAGTGACATGCAAGCTATGGATGCGTCTCATGAGCTTTAGAAGCACAGTTTGCTGTGGGCTGATGTGTCTTCCAGCAAGACATGCTGAAGTCCTACCTCTGTGCCTGTGAACTTGCTTGGAAACAGGGTTTTTGTGAATGTAGGCTACTCAAGATGAGATTGCAGTTAGTGATCTAAGGGGAGCGGAGACATGGGGCTGAGACCGGAGGCTGCAGTCACCCCGCGAGGCTCAATAGTGTGGGAAGAGGCCGGGAGGGCTCCTGTCCCACAGATCGTGGCCTCACCACAGCTGATCTCCGACTCAGAGCCCCATGCTGTGTGAGGCCACCATCGTGGTGCTTCGTGGCGGTGGCCCTAGGAAGGTTGCATGTGGCCACAGGTAGAGGCGCTGCGCCTGTCAGTTTGGCACGTGAGATGCAGGACACTGGTTTTGTGGGGTTACTGTCCCACCTCAGACACTGCATGGCCCCTGTTAATGGTTTTAAGTTATCATGAGGCAATATGAGTTCCCTGCTTAAAAATTTGCTCACACTTCCTGAGATCTTTGGGCAGCCTGCTGAGCTCCCTCCGGCCCCTGAATTCTCCATGATGACACATATTTTCACAGGCTGAATTCTCTTCTGGAACATTCTTACTGTTCTTGTGTGTACTTTCCATCGTCACAGTAATGCTGTGCAGCAAACGTCAACAAAACCCGTGTGCGTCTAGCAGTAACTGCCTGTGCAGACCCTGGGTTCATCTGATCTGCCTGAGGTCCAGTAACTGCATCTGGGCGACCTGTGCTTCATGGTCAGCAGTGGCGTCACTGGCATGTAGTCACACCAATTGGGATGCCCATGACTGGGTGCTGTGTCTCCTCTTTCGTTCTTCAGTACGTGAGCCAGCGTGTTCTCTTGCATTCTCAGAGCAGGAGACGAGTGAAAAATGTGAGCACTGCTCAAGCCACGAAGCTAGCAGCTTCGAGGGGAGGGAAGATGTAGTCAACCTCTTTGCAGCGAAGTCACATATAAGGGATCCGGACACAGGGAATGGCGAGGAATCGGGGCTTTGCAAGTGCCAAGTGACTCACAGCGGACCTCTGCCGATGGAGACTGTCGGAAACACCATCTGCGTCTTCAGGGAACCTTCAGATAGGGGATAATTTCCTGTGCATAGTGGTTGCTCATCACCATGTAACTCGAGATCTGTTGGTCATACCGCTAAGAGGCTTATGCAAGTTAACAAATTTTGCAATCCTGTGTCCGGAAAGCAAGCCAAAAAAACAATGAGTCTAGCACTGTTGTGATCAACAGTAATCACTGGTGATCATTTTCTGTCACAAAGGGAATGTTAAAGGAAAAAATCCAAAATTTGGAAGTAGGCAAGAGGATAAATGCATATCTTTTCAATGTTCTTCTGGAACATAATGTGATAAGTACACCTACGAATTTTCTAATTGTTCTGGATTGTGTACTTGTGTATGGTTACATATTATTTGCCCTTGATTGGAGTGTTTCACACCTCTGTGAGGTTAGCTGTTAACTATGGAAAACATAATCATGGAAATGAATTTTGTCTAGTGGAAATGCAAATGATTTTTTATCAGAGATTTTACCAGATACACTTAACAGTACTTTGCCCTAGAGTCATTAGCTGGTTTTATGTATTATTTAGCATCTTTTTACCCCAGCTTTCTTTATTTTTGTGTTTACAAATACAAGTGTCTCACATTTGAACCCTATTTGCCAGTTTGCTAATTCTCTCATTGATGTGTTAAGTAAATCTTCAATAAATATTTAAAAATCAACCAGAGAAACTAAATACTTCTAGGCACTTAGCCGGTTCTAATCACCAAAGCTGTTAGGTGACCGTGAACTTCGAGTGTCCCACTCTGGGATGTCCATTTTCACTGGAGATCTTCCTGAGCTGTGTGCAATGGAGTGTTTTGACCAACAGGCACGTGTCTGTGGACTTGTCCCATGGGATCCAGAGGGCACACTCGGTTTTTTGTTAATGTTGAGCCCTAAATCTCCTCCATTCCTGGCACATGCACCTACCATGACTTAAAGGGTTCCCTCACTCCTGTGTTTGTGCCCTGTCCCCTGGCCGAGAGAGCAAACATGCCCAGGTACACTTTCTTGGCCAGGGCTGTCTGTGTTATCTGCGCCTCATCGCCTCATGGGGAATGGCACCCCGACACATTCGTTTGCATCCTCTGTTGCATTTTCAGGCCTCCTGGTGTAACAGCAATAAAACAGGCTTTTTTTTTTTTCTTTTCTTTTTAGGCAGTACAACAATTCAGTATGTGTTTGAATTCCAGAATTCCTCAGGCAGTCTGTTTACCTCTTGAATTTTCTATCTTTTCTTCTGCAAAATTGTTTTAAAAATGCCACCACATAATACTGTTTTGAGGATTATGTGAAATATAATCCATATAAAATATCTGATGAGTGATGGATTGTGGTTCTCCCCTAAAACACGGGAGCATGTAGTTTGAGACCCCCTTCCCCCACAGCAGAAAAGGTGACTTTGCTCACCAGGCTGGGCTCTTGTCCTGAAAAACTACCCCGGGGTGTCTGAGCGGATTCTCATGCGCCTGTGGCAAATGTCCTGCAGCCCGGGAGTCGGATGTTCTGTTTAAGAAGGGGCATCTGTAGGATGGCCAAAGGGGCCTCCGTGGCCAAATTGGGAGGGGCGCATGTCTCTCATCAGACTGAAAGGCACTCATTGGGAGGACTGAGCTGAACTAACCCAGAGAGACGCCGGGCGTGGGGATGACTCTGAGGGAGGCAAGCATGTGGCCAGTCACAGGAGTGCCCAGGGGAGCGGTGTCAGGTCTGCTCAGCTCCCACTACAGTCCCTGGCCTTGTTTTTAATTATTGATGAAAACTGGGGAGTTCATTGGTTGGATTTGTGACACTGAGCATTAAGAGACAAAAGAACCGAGATGTACTAAACTAGTTGGTTTAGACCTGCACTCGGACTGATGGCTGTCGCCAGGTCTGGGAGTCTGAGTCATCTGGGAGCTTGGGTGCAGTGTCAGCACTAGTGTCAGTGCTTTTGTCAGCAAAATTCCTGGCACATCCTCATCTAAGCAAAGAAGTTCACTTAGAAAAAAACTCTGACATGTCTTGTGGTCCCCAAGAAGAATATTCAAAGTCAGTGTTGCTTCAGCATCATTTTTCTTTAGCAATCCCATTCTGGACAAGAGTTCAAAGGATGTATCTGTTATAGTTAGATGCTTTCTAGCAGTTTGGAGAAAAGCCCATTCCAACCAAAATCTTACATATGATCAGCTGCCATATCAAGCGAGGGGTTTTTAAGCTTTTAATCTAAATGTTCTTCTTTGAAAGAGTATTTGTTGCCATTTTGATAATAGTGAGAATAATATATCTAAATTTCTCGAAGGGTGAAAATTTGTTTTGATCATATGATCTTCTACTGAATAGGCAGGTATACTTTTGAGATGTAAATGGATTCAGAAGTGTCTAAACAAATATGATAAGGCACTTTTCCAAAAGACAATCGTGGTCATTCCATTGAGAAAAGAATTACAGATACTGGATCTTTGTCATTGGAATATACAATTTAAAATAGAAAAATCACTTTGATTAGGAATTTTGTTTCACTATAACTAAAATCTAATAATGCAACAGTGCTATCAAATTAGCCATTTAAGATTGGTTCATGTACATAACTAAACCTGTCCTGTGACTTTTTCTTAATCAATTTTATATCTACCTGTTCAAGAAATATCCCTTGGCAAAGATGGAAATTAGGGTTCATTCTTAACCCTAGAAGAATAAACGTTGCTTCATATTTTATCCTGGATTTTCCAGGATGGTACTGGTTTCATATAATTATACTTTTAAAGTAAATATACTGTGTTACATATGCAGAAACATGCAAATTGATTTTTATAACTTTTTAAAGAGTTAATATAAATTCACAAACTAGAAAAATTATAAAGCCATGTGTTCCTCTTTTTTTTATGTTTTAAAACATGATACTGTATGTTTGTAAGACAAGCAGGAAAAGGAAGTTGAGAGATGAAATTAAAAAAAATTGATTTCTTTCCCAGAGCTGATCTCTCTCTACCTCCTCATGACATAGACTTTGCAATCATCATATCTGGTTTACAAAACTTTAACCATGATCTGAGGTTATAGTTTCTGTTCGTCATTCTAAATCTGATCTCATTGCCTCCCTCTTCAGTATTGATTATGAAGATTCTATTGATTTAGAATCCAATTTTGAGAAGTGTGATCTGAGATTTATTTCTAGCAATGTGGGAAAAAAAAAGACAACACTGCTGATGGGCAAGTGTCGTTGACTGAGTTCAGATGTGGCCGCCCCTGGACATTGCTATGGCCTCTTGGTGATCACATGGCTGAGGACGGTTAGACCGCGACAGACTTTTATGCATGGGAAATGTGGTACATTGGAAACTTATTTTTCTACACTCTTCTTTGACCTCTTCTGCTACTCTCTCTCCTTCTCAATTATAAGAAAAATACATACTCCTTGTAAAAATTCCATTTTGGAAGGATGTTTAGTGAAATATGAATACTTGCTTTCCCAATTCTTCTTCTTGCCATTTTATTCTTAGGGACCTTAAAAATTGATATAATTCCATATATTTCACAGTTGTTGAAAATCTTTTCCCTAGTTTATTCTTTGCCTTTTGATTTTGTTGTGATATAATTTTTATTTATTTGTAGTAAAACATCAGTTTTTTCCTTTATAGCTTCTGGGTTGATGTCATACTTAGGGTAGCCGTTGATTATAAAATAATGTGCCTGTATCTTTTCTGTTATTTATGGTTTTATTTTTTGAATTTATATCTTTGATTCATTCAGAACTTTCTTTGCTGTTTTTCTTGTCTTCTTTTTGTTTCGAAAGGCTTGAGGAAAGGACTTGGCCTATTATTTTTTCTTAAATTATTGACTAGTCAGTTGTTCTATCTCCTTTACTTTACTTTTTAAATATCACATTGTTCTTTCTAAGTTCAAACAAAGGAGGACAAAGCTTTATATGGTCACTGTATCATCTCTTCTGCTTTTTGATCTGCAACAAAAGTCTGCAGTATCTCAGTGGTACTGATAAACACAGCTCCAGGGAAAATGGACAAAAAAGAAGGTATTTATAGCACATTCAATCTGTTTTTCATTTGAAGTAGAATGTTCTTCTGATTTATTTAAGAGTGCAATAGAATGGTTGAGGAGAGCTTTTGATGGAGAATTTGTTGACAACTGAATTTTTATAAAGCCATAAAATGACAAATTCCTGGTTATGGGAAAGTCTTTTTGTCCAATCAGAAGACAAAGTACAACAGACAGTTTCAGAATTTAGTCATTTTCAACCAGCCATAGCTCTGAAGCTACACAAGGAATGGTGTTTCATTGAAACTTCAGCTATACCCTGAGCTCGACTCTGGCTGACAGACCAGGTGACAAAGATAGGGAGATGTCTGTCTTGGTTCTGGAGATGGCCTTTTGGTGAAGCCAACCACCCGTCAGGGCCTGTGGACTTGAGGGAAATCTGACTGGTACAAGTCGTCTAGAACTACCTCATGAAAAAAGATTTCCTTTCTTTGTCCCTCTTCTAACTGCTCTTCACACTCCCATGCTTGGAAACTTCTTTTTAAAAATTTTACTAAATATATTGGGATGACAGAGGTTAATAAAATTATATAGGCTTTAAGTGTACAATTCAATATTACACCATCTGTGTATTTATTGTGTGTTCAACACCCAAAGTAAAATCTTTCATAACCACATATTTGACCTCCTTTACCCTTTTCTGCCTCCCCACATCTCCTTTTTCCTCTGGTGACCATCAGACTGTCATTTGTGTCCATGAGTCTCTGTTTCCCTTGTTTGTTCATTTGTTGCTCTTAGTTTTATATCCCACTTCAGTGAAATCATACGGTTTTCAGCTCTTTCTGACTTGTTTCGTTTAAGGTGATAATTTCAGGATCCATCCATGTTATTGCAGATGGCAGTGTTTCATCTTTTCTTATGGCTGAGTGATATTCCATTGTATATATGTACCACATCTTCATCCAGTCATCTATGGAAGGACACTTCAGTTGTTTCCATATCTTGGACACAGTGAATAATGCTGCAGTGAACATTGGGATTCAAGCATCTTTATGGGTAAATGTTTTCACATTTTCCAGGCACATACCCAGAGGCAGGATTGCAGGGTCATGTGGTAGTTCTATTCTTAATTTTTTGAAGGTCCTCCATACTGTTTTCCATAGTGGCTGCACCAGTTTGTGTTCCCACCAGCAGTGTATGAGGGTTCCTTTTCCCCACAAACTCTCTAGTACTTGTTATTATGCGTCCTGTAGATAACAGCCATTCTGACAGGTGTGAAGTGGTGTCTCACTGTGGTTTTGATTTGCATTTTCCTAATAGCTAGTGAAGTTGAATGTCTTCTCATATGAGCGTTGGCCATTTGGGAGAAGTGTCTGCTCAGGTCCTTTGCCCATTTTTAAATTGGATTGTTTGCTTTTTTTGTGGTTGAATTTGTGGTTGAGTTGACTCCTTTATATCTTTTAAATATGAGCCCCTTATTGGAGGGAGGTGTTTTGGTGTATTGTGACAGATAGCAGTCCAGTTTCTTTCTTTCTTTTTTTTTTTTTTGCATGTGGGTTTCCAATTTTCCCAGCACCATTTATTGAAGAGGCTTTCCTTTTTCCATTGTATGTTTTTGGCTCCTTTTCTGAAACTTACTTATCCATATATGTGTGGGTTTATTTCTGGGATCTGTTTTGTTCCATTGTTCTATGTATCTGTTTTTCTGTAGTACCAAGCTGTTCTGATTATTGTCACTTTGAAGTACAGTTTGAAGTCAGGGAGTGTGAGGCCTCTGGACTTGATCTTTTTTTCTCAGGATCCTTAGGCTTTTTTATTATTATTTTTTGATTCTATTTCTTTAAAACTTCTGATGGAAATGATTTGGGCTAAAATGATTATCTAAGAGACCAGGGGCCAGATAACCTATAGCTCCGATGAATCCTGGCACAAAGAAATGAGTAGGTCAAAATAAATCACTGCCCATTGCAACCAATGAATTCAGCCAAAATGAAGGACTGGTAACTTGGACACTTCCAGTGGCACACTGCTGTCGGAGACATGGGAGAGTGTAACGTTGACAAGCGATGCTCCGATGCCAACACCCGGGTTCCCACTTAGCTCTGTTGCTTGGCAACTGCATGTTATTTATTATTTATTAGCAGCCGTGTCTTATTTAGTTTATTTCACTCTCAGTTTTCTTATATGTATAAATAGTATTGTGAGGATAAATTAACACAGATAAAGCATTAGCACTCAGTAAAGTTGGGTTAATACTTTTTCCATTATTTGTTCTGTAAGAGAGACACTGTCTTTCAGAATCCATAACTTCAGGATTTAAAATCATAAAGTAGTGATTAGAAACTAAAAGAACTAGAAAGTTCTCAGGAATTTAAATGATCAAGCAGTTTAAATGATCAAGGAGATTGTGAGTCTTAAACTTTGCGAGATGATGGGATGGAAGTATCGAACTCCAGTTGAAAGAGTCAAATGCTGATGAATGAAAGATCAAGAGTTCAAACATAAGCAGCACTGAAAGGATTAACAGGGCATTGGTTTAACCTCTTAGCGTTAGAATTATGGGACACCTGTCAAACTTATAAGTCATAATTCTAAGAAATTATGAGGGAACCATGTAGCATAGTACAGTTAATAAAATTAGAGAATCTAGATGAATTTAGAGTTGAAGGATCCAAGGGGCTAGAAACTGTCAGTGGGCAGGTCGTGCCTTCCTCCAGCTTTCTTTACTGATGATTTCAAAAGGACTGTTTTTTATGAGGGATATTTTCTCTTTCTTTCTTCCCTTTTTTTCTCCCCTCTCAGCAGAATGATGCTAGATGTAATTGTAAGAGATTTTCTTAGATCCATTGTGATACTGCTTAGAGTCTATGTTAAATCAGGGACATTACCAAATATGTATTAACCATAAAAATAATCCCATATGGTTGTAAAATCTGACAGTTTATGATAATTTAAGAAATTGCCGATTCTAAAAGAGCAACGATTTTACAGAATTTGAGGACATTTAGGTGGTTTTCTTAGAGTAGGAAAAAAGCTATCATACTGTATGTGTAATTTTCTGCAATTTTACCACTTAAGCTAGATGTATCTGCAAATGGCTTCTATATTCAGTAGGCTATGAAATATTGCCTTTTCTGAGTAGTAATACAGAGTAACGTAAAGGTCACTGTTATACTTGAGATGTTTAACAACATTCATTGTGCTATAAATAACTGGCTAGCATTTCTACTTCATGAAACCTAAATGATATAAATTGGATTTTAAGATGTAAGTTATGTGGCAGATGAACAGACTGAGAACATGAGTATGCACCATATTGCTAATTAAAGTCCTTTTTGGATGTCTCTTTTAAAGTTAAAGCTAATATCTCTTACCATCTCTAGTTATCAAAATCTGGGTTTGAGTTTAGTATTTACGGGATAAGCAAATCATGTGGAAGTGGCCCTAGAAGTTTATATAGTCTTGTCTTGGGCTATCCCCAAACACTGTAGAAACTCCTGTAAAAAGACTCTTCAGTTTAATCTTGGTGTGGTTCTCTTTTTCCTATAAATGCTGATTTCATTTTGTGGCGGGTACAGAGAGAGTGTCATGTTGACAAGGTGTCACAGCAGCACACCATCTCACTGACCAGCCCAGCGGGGCTTTGACAGCTTCACTGAGAAAGGACACAGTGTGGTCAGGACACCGGCATACAGAGCGAGTCCAAAAATAAGGGGCAGAAAGCTCTTTTAAGACACATGACAAATAATTCATGGCCTTATTCAGGTTCCATCTTTAAATTCTACTTCCCAAAAGCCACTCCTTTAACTTGTTGAAAAACTGTTTTATTAGTTGTCCCCTCACCAGCACTGCAGAGTGACCACTGTCGGTGAGCGTCACCTGGTGGACTCTGGAGGGGGGACTTGGCTTCTGGTGTCAAGGGACTAGAACCTCATGGAGGAGACAGGCACATAGCACTTGGCATGCCGACAAGCCAGAGGCAGCAGAGGTCCTGGCGGATGTTCACAGGGAGAGCAATGAGGCGCGATGGAGAGCCTGGGGACAGCGCATGACAGCGGTGGCTCTGAGGTGGGTGGCGGGCATTAACGGGCCACGAGAGCTATGAAGGCAGCTAATGCACAGCACGGTCTTGCCTCACTGAGCCAAGGGCCCAGGTGAGGACTCAGCGCGTGCCCTGGGGCCGCGTCCTGGGGTGACCAGACAGCTCAGTCCGCCTCCCGGGGCAGCTGCCCGCCTGAGAGGGGCTGGACAGGAAACCATGACCCACAAGGACTTGGGCTGCGTCTGAGGAACTGGAAGAGAGCGGTGGGCCTAGGGGGCAGTGTGGGCACGGATGTGGGGGCTGTGGCCGGGCCAGGCCACTGGGAGCATGCGGGCCACATGCAGGGCAGGCATTCAGTTGCTGTGCTGGTTTGTACCAGTTTTTGGAGCCAGGACACAGTCACCAAGATCTGCTCATGGCCATGGAGACAGAGCCTATTGAGGTGGGTTAGGGACACAGTGTGGAGAGTGGGGGACGCAGCCCTGGACATTCCTCTGGCCTGGCGTGCCCACATCATATGGGGCACCCAGCAGTCCTGTCCCTTATGGTGCACTTACTGTTTACTGCTCATTTCCCCAACGCACAGGAATGCCTGGGGGCACAGACCTTCCTCCTTGGCGTCACCTCTCACCCCCAGAGCCAAAATGAGAATTTCCTGAAGGAATGAGTTTAGGTTAAATTTGGCAATATAATCTGTTTTTTGAGAAGATAATATTAAAGGAAAAAAATTCCTCAGAGTAAGCCGATTCAAGCAATAAAGTAGGAATTCTACTCAAATCAGTGTTCGGCTCACGGGTAACTTGGAGAGGGAACACAGGAGTTGGGGACACAGGAGCGGGGACAGTTGACTGTTACTCACCCATTGCCATCGCAGTGATGGGCCACCCCCGCGGGTCTGCGTCAGCACTTCTAATGTCCTGCCAGGTGTCTGGTGGCTTTGCGGCCATATGAGTCTGTGTGACGGGCACTTGGGGAGGAAGCCGATGTGGGGACTTTGCGATCTACCTGGGCGTGTGCTTTAGACTCTCCAGTGAGTCTGGTTGCTAAGTGTTGCCTCCGAAGTGGAACGAGCCCTTGTCGTCTCAGCAGGAGAGGTGCATGTGGAACGAAGAGCCTCCTACAGGATCAGGGGAGTAAAGAGAACAGGACTCAGTGTCCTAGCATTTATGAAGACGGGAAACATTCGGCTGTTCACTATGAAAGAGTATTTCACATGAAAAGAGCAGGCGCTAGGCACCCCCCATCTCTGCACGGACGCCTCCCGTGTCCATGCTGGGGTTCTAGGGCACCATGGCTCACGCCCGCCGGCCTGTGCCTGCCTTTGCTCCCGCGAGTGGCACCAGACCCTGATCTCGGCCGTCGAGATCCGGCTGCATCCATGTCTTCTTAAAACCAGTGCCCATCTTCTCAGGGCAAACGGACTCAGTCCTCATTCCTAGCCTCGGAAAGAGCAAAACCAAAACTAGTGTTGATGAGTCACGTGAGCAAATGAAGCCACTGTCAAGGGAGGATGAGGGAGAGAGGCGGCCATGAGCAGTGAGCTCGGGCAGCTCTGACAGGTTCCCATTGATGAGTGGACTGTCTCCAGGGACGGGAGTCTCTCTCAGCGCTTCCTGCAGCTTCCGGCTGGTGGACATCAGTCCGGGTTGGCCCTGGTCTCTGGGTGCTGAAGTGGGTGGCACCAGAGGAAGCCTGGGAAGCCTGTCACAGGTGTTGGTTCCTGGCCGGCTGAGACCCCAGAAACACTGCAGGAAATCTGGGGTGCCCCGGGGCACTTGTCATTCCAGATTAAAAAAACAAAATGAAACAAAACTGTACATTCCTTCTCAAGAAGAAACCCCAGTGAGGCAGTAGAGGGCTTCCTGTAGTTTCTCTGGTTTTCCTCTGACTTCCAAGTATCTTCTCGCTGCTTCGCCAGAACTGTGAGCTCTGCCTGATGACATTGTTGCAGGAAGCTCCCCTCCCCAAAGTTTGCACACGTTCATCTTTGTGGCTTGCAACCAAGACAATCATAATCGATACCAGTGTTATTCAGTCAGAGTTGGCACATGATTTAAAAATGAACAGGCCTATGATTTAATGGCAATGACACATGACTTAAATCTAATAGGTTTTAAATGTGGAAAATATGCTGTAGTATTTTTACACTGTGCAAACTTGGCTGAGCTGGAGCTCTCTCCCCAAATTTCTTTCCCCATATGGTTCTCAGTTGGAGTTGGCCAAAAGAGAGAATTTTGTGAAGCTGGAAAGGTGGAAGTGAAACAGCCATCATGAGTTGAAGGTCCTCATGGTCACCGATGGCAAGCGCGTGTTGCAAGTGCGTCTTCACACCCTTGTTCATGTCCAGACTTCTTTCACAAACAAATGCTGTCCTGAGCAGCAGAGACTCCAGACTCACAAGCAGACGTGGTATCAAGAGCCTCTGGCTTCTCTCCTTGCATCCTTCCTCGTGGTCCCATCCGGCAGCTGGATATCCTCTTGGTTTCCTGGATTCCTGGAAAAACTCCTGTTTGTCCACTCACTCCAGTGCTTTACTTGGGAAGGCCCTTTTCACGAATCTTCCAGCATCTCCTTTTGGCCAGTGATTCCTTCATCTTCAGCAGTTATAGAGGTCTCATTGCTTTGACAAATCTCCTACTCGAAACGGTCGTGCAGGTTTCTTTCTGATCAGACCCTGACCGCTGAAGTTGTTGGTGCTGGAAAAGCTTCCTGATCAGACCCTGACCAGGAGAACAGAACATTAAAGATGGTAACTTATAATGGGTCCTGTGATCCAATTAGATTTATAGACATTGATGTTCTTGCTGCCACTGGCAAAGGGGACACGGGCAGTTGACGGCACACAGTGGCAAATAGTTTAAGTTATTACCGGTAACAAAACGCTTGCAGAAGGCAAGGCCTTGGGTCTCCAAGAGGTTGCTGCTGTAGAGCAAGCTCCTTGGGGGAAAGTGGCTGCTTTGGTATTGGCCGTTCGCTTCGAACGCAATGGAAACTGGAGAATGAAAATAAGCTCAGGGCTTCAAATCCCTGGGTCAAGGTCTGGGTGATGCATAAGGAAGCTTCTGAGAGTGCTCTCAGAGAAACACTACAAAACTTCTTAAAACCAGACCCAAAATCTGATCTGCACAGCAGCTGAATCAAAAGCCACACCAGCCCTTTGAGGTTTCTCCTGCTGGAATGACTGACTGGGAAGGAAGAGGGCCCTGGAGATGGGTGGGTCGCGTGGGCTGGTCTTAATGGTGCAGAGCTACTTGAACCTCATAGTTGCGGTAGACGCACCTTCCCCCTGAGCTGAGGAAAGCAGCCCTGCCTGGCCTGCAGGATGTTATCGGATAGATAGGCTGATATGCGTTTGCTGTCCCTGTTGGAACGCTTCTTCAGAAACCTCTGCCCATGAACTTGAGATGCCTCGTTCACGGGTAATTCACACAGTGCTGCTTTCGACAAGGAAATGAATTTTACAGGAAAATATGAGATTGGAATTTACTGATATTATCACATTGCCTGCACCTGAGGCAGCTGACCTCATCAGTGGGGGTAGGGGGTATACAGGCTGGGTGGCAGCACTGCGTGGGCTGGAGGAATGTCTCCGAGACTGTGGTGTTCACTCTGTGTGGGCAACTGTCATGCGCTCCCAGGGGACCTGCTCAGTGATGCAGGACGCTGCTGCTGTCCCCGGAGCTGGGATTCCGAGGCCGGCGGATGAAGCACGGGAAGCGGGAGTAGCTTTTCTCGCTGCACACCTGGTTATTTTTAGTCTGGCCCCTGCAACTGGGTTGAGGTGTCCCCTGCTCCGTGTCCTGCGTGTCCCTCCTGATGCCAGGTACGCTTGACTTTTCACATGGGGGTGGCCAGGTTTTCTTTTTCTCTATTTGGACATAAAACCCGAAAAGAGAATGAAACTGTACCCCAGGTCCCTCCTTCGTGCCTCGTACCCCTCTGCTCAACGACCAGGAAATTTGGGTGTAAAATCTAGCCACGCCCATGACCAGGCATAGGTATTTTGTCATCGGTCCCCAGCACTTACTGTCACTTGAACTAGATGGCTCTCCTTTTTCTCCTCCCCAAAGCCACAGATACTTCGGTACTTTGACTTTGAGATACTAAATGATTCCATTTAGTTCAAACTTGTGTCTTCCCTTCCCAGGTTGAAAGAAAAAAAAAAATATCTCCTTCTCTTCCTTTTCTTAATTCTTCCAGACAGCTGGACTGTTGCCTAGTCATACTGGCAAATCACACCCCTGATTTATGCAGGATGATAAAGCCCCATCCGTGCTGATTTTTAGTGCACAGAAGCATATGGAATCGGAAAGTGCCAGACCCAGCTCCGCACTCCAGGAACGTGTGGGAGGGCTCACCAGCACCTGCAGGGCAGCGAAAAAGGAGGCATATGCAACACGCATAAAACAGCCGAAGTTTTCCTTTATTACCCTCGTTTTTGTGTACCTTAGGCTATATTTCTAAAAGGAATATATTTATGAAAAATATAAGTATAATACATTGCTTAAAATTTTTCTATGTATCTTGCTATTTAAAAGGATTTTATTATTTTTAAGAAATTTTTGGTAAGGCTTTTAAAAAACAATTTCAACGTGCATTATCTCCAGTGTTTTTTAATTGCTATTTTCCTTCTATCCCCATAACAATCTTATGAAGTTAGCGAGTAGTTGAGTTCTATTTGATTCAATGAGAATTTTTCATTTAATCTAAAAACTGGAAAACGGGGACTATAAGCGAAGTGAGATCTTACTTTCTGCCTTGAGTACAATGCGGGCTCTTTCCGTGTGCCGGTGGGGGCACGCATGACAGAGAGGAAGTCTTGGCTTTCTCTGGCACAGTTCACAGTCTACACAGCCTCTGCCCTTTGCCCTCAATGGTAAACCAGGCCCAGGCCTTCCCACACCTGCAATGCTCATTCTCGCAACATCAGTTCTTCCATATTTGAAGTCAATAAAATCTCTAGTTAATGGGGCAAATCTATTCCCTGAAGTTTACACCTAGTGTTGTCTTAGAGATAAATTTAAGTATGTTGCCATAGTTCCAAATATTAGGCAAGTTTTTATTAAAACAAATGTTCTCAGCCACTCAAGCAGACAAAGGCACTGAGCCTGAGTGAGGAAACAAAGCCCCAATCAATCAAGGTGGGAGAACTTTCCGGAGTAAGGTGATTCTTCCAGCCAACTTATGTATCCATATTTTTTATGTAAAGTGATACAAATGTAGACACAAACATGGTGTTTACTTGCAAAAGTCCCAGTGAGAGCTGGTGGCATTAAAGTCTGCTACATTTGTCACGTTTCTTGTTCATTGAGCTGAAGCAGGCATGACTCGCTCTCTGGCACACACTTCCTCTCCTGCTGAGAACCCCGACTTTCCCCATGAGCCACACCCCCTCCCTTCTCAGCCTTTTGCTCTAAGTGGGCTGTTCCCAAGGCTCAGCCAATCAGTGCATAGCACCCCGGGGCAGTGCTGGGACAGGAAGAGTCCACTGGAGGCCACTGCTCCTGAATGAGCTGTGGTGCCACCTGTTCCCCATGGACCTGGACCTTAGAGGGATGGCGGCTCCGGGGCTGCAGCTGTTAGGTGGTCACGTGGAAGGTGGAGCTGGCCTCAGGGCAGCATCTCCAAAGAAATGGAGATGGAAAAGGTAGCTTTCCATCCAGTATCTGACTCATTGAGCCTTGAATGAGGATAGGCCTGAGGTCTGTGTCGGGACTGTCCCCCTGCTCTGTGGCTTCAGTTTCATCATCAGCAGGAACATTCTAATGGGTGCATTTACCCAAATTCGTGGCTCTGGGGAGAGAAACAGTTCTGACATTAAGGACTCACAGCCCTTGCAGGAGCACACACATGTGCACACACACGGGGACACACACATGTGCATACATGTAGTCTCACATGCACACACACAGTCTCATGTACACACAATCTCACAATCCCACACACATGCTCACACATGTGCACACTTGTGCACACAGTCTGACACACACTCAGTCACACACACACTCACATGCACACACACATTATTCCAGTGTTTGAGGATTACTCACGGAGTGAGAAGGTCAGGGACAGGCCAGAGAAGGCTTCCTAGAAAAGTGCGCACTGAAATACTGTTGGCCTGATTCCTGCCTCAGTTTCTGTTCTCCAGGAGCAGATCTTGACAAGGACTTGGGGACAGATGGTTTTTTGGGAGGCAGTTCCAGGAGGCATAGCAAGTGGGGGACGGAGCAGACCCTGGCGGAAGCCGGTAAAGCTGCCTTCGTGAGTGTGGGGGGAGCCCTGTTTCATAGGCCAAGGCAGCGCCTCATTGCGCTTCACAGGTGTGGCAAATCTGACCAATGGAAGGCAGGATCCTCACGGCAGATGGTCCCATAAGATCTGTTGCGGTGGGAGGTAGCGGAGCCCTCAGGTCAGCGTGAGTTCCAGACTTGGGCCGACAGGTGAGGAGCGTCCTCGTGCGTGGCCGTGATGGCAGACTGGCCTTTTCGGCCCTCACCCTGCTCCCCGCTCTGTCACCACACTTCTGGGCTTGCCCTGGGCATGAGCGACTCCTGAGTGGAGGAAGCTGACTTGGGGATAGGGGCTGTGCCTTCAGTGGGGGTCTGTGCAAGTGAGCTCAGGGACCGAGGGTCGCTGCAGTCTGCACCTGCTGTGTTTACTGTTCTCTGCGGGCAGTCTCAGCAGCTGAGCTATTCCCGAGTCCCCTGCTCTGTGTGGCCCGGAGCTCCTCGCCCAGTGAGCCGCTCCCTGCTCCCGCTCCCTCTATTTGTGCCTAAACCCACTGCTTGGATTTCCTCGGGAGGGTGTCATGATGGGTGTGGTGTGTGCTGCGGAAGACATGTCGATGGGGGCTCTCTCTCTGCAAGGAAACTTCAAATTTCGTGTTGCATAGCCTTGGCTTTGAAAAGTCCTCAGTGGCCATCCTGGGCAGGCGTCCTTAGGAGCCGAGGCCCAGGCAGGCTCTGGCTGATTTCCAAGCCAGAGGGGGACCCCAGTGTGCCAGAGAGGAAGAGAAGAAATCAGACAGCCTGGGGAGGACTGGGCGGGGACCTGGTTCCTGGCTTGCCTGCAGCACAGGGTGGCTTTCGGGCCACCTCTGGTGCAGGCTGTGCCTTCTCCAGCCTCCCACCACTGATAGGCTATTTCCAGAAGGTGCAGCTGGGCGAAGGCCAGTGCTGGGACAGGAACATGGGTTATGTGGCTTTTCTAGAAAAGCACAATGCTGTTTCTAAACAAAGAGTTGTGACAGTAGTGATGAAGAGAATAAAAAGTTTCGACCACATTTAAAAAGTAGAAAGGGCAAAACCAGATGACAGACAGGACACAGATAAAGGGAAATGAACAGTCGAGAAAGGGGACCAGCTTTGGGCCTGGACCCTGCGTCTGCTGATTCTCTTCTGCCTCCTCCCTTGGCCTCAGCAGAGCGGAGTGCACTCTCTTAGTATGCGTGACATGCAGTTTGGTTACGTATCACGAGTATCTTTCATTGTAACAAACATGGCATCAAATATCAATTTAAATAATTGCTGTGTTTCTTTGTACAGATATAGACTAATTTGATTTCTTATTTTTGAGGTTTAGGTTATTTACTCTCCTTAAATGTTGTTACAAGTTAATTATGTTGTTAAACCATGTTGTTACAAGTATCTTTAAGCCAAACATTTATTGGTTCTTAATTCTTATTTCGGACTATTTTTGGAAAAGGAATTGCTGCATTTCTAAGGCCACTGGTAAATATGCCAAGTTGTTCTCCAGATGGCATATGTCTCAAGATTCTAACAAAACCACCCCCCTTCGATTCGAAGTGTCTTGTGAAAGAAACTTTGCCAGAATCAGGTAAGTTCCAGTGGCATACATTTATATGTTTTAGTGGCTACTGTTTCTTTAGCCTAATTTCTCCTTAGCTACTTGGGGCACTTAGAGATTTTCATGGCGCTGGTGAGAACTGTGGTCCCTTTCAGTCTTGTATTTAGCTATCAGTTTTCCTTTTGGGAAAATAGAAACAATTTCAAAAATTGGCTTTAAAATTTGTATACTTGCTAATCCATTGGTAACTAGTAAATGTGTTTCTCCAGCTAGTCGGTAACTTCCCACATATTTGCTGATAGCTCGTCCTCATTTTAGATAATGTGCACGACCTCTCTGCTCGCTGAGGTGATGTAGGTTCATACAGTCGCAATGATACAATGACAGTCGTGGGACCTGCCTTCGTGTGGTGCTTCCCATGGGGCACATGCTGTTCTCTCAGCGCCCTACTCACTGATGTTTGTTGTCATCTTTGGGAAGCAGTCAGAAAGCCACCTTGCTCCGTGTGGCCCGTGATCCTAGTGCAGTGACCTTCTTTTCATTGGGGGCAGAATGTACACACTGGGGGGCTCCGAGTCTGGCGAGCACAGGAGTCGGCAGTGGCTCCCACACAGACCTCAGGCGGAGGAGGCATTTGCCTGCATGCCCTGAAGCTTCTATTTTAGAGAGCATTTAGAGACCACACATTTGCTTTAGGCAGTTTCCTCCTGAGGAGCTGTTGCCTTGTCCATGGCAGAGGGTGTGACCCCTGAGACTTCGTCTGAGTTCTTTCATTGTTTCCACCCCCGTTTTGCATTCGAACCCCTGATTTTGCGTCGGGCCCTGTCGTTCTGCTAACAGACTGTAGGTCAGATGCCGATACCTTTCCAACCGAAAAATCCAGTGTTAGTGTCACATCGTTTTGTCCCCATCCACCCATGTGCCTACCCAGCACCCCCAGCTCTGGCAACCAGCAGTCTGTTCTCTGTATCTGTGGGCTTTTTTGTTTGGCTGTTTGGTTTTTTGTTTGTTTTTGGTTTTAGATTCCACATATATGTAAAATCCTATGACATTTGTGTTTTTGTCTTGACTTATTTCATTTAGCATGATGCCCTCAAGGCCCATTTGTGTTGTTGTGGAATTCCAGGCCTCATCTTTCTATGGCGGTGTGATACTCCCTTCTGCACATGCACCGCCTTTCTCTATCCGTTCATTCATTGGCGGGCACCTGGGTTGTCTGTGTATTTTGGCTATTGTAAATAATGCCGCAGTGGACATGGGTTGCTGATATCTTCTTGAGTTAGTGTTTTCTGCTTCTTTGGACCAATACCCAGAAGTAAAATTGCTGTCAATATTAATTTTTCAGTCCTTGTTTATCTAGCATCTTTCAGAAATTAAAAACCTTCACTGTTTCTTCCCGTGAGAGTCTCCACCATTCATTGAGCCATTGAGCCGAACCCTGGGAGCCATCTCATGACACCTCCCGCAAGCGCGTCCTATGCCCCTGCCTCTGGCCTTCGCATGCCCACCTGTCCCACTGGACAAACCTGCGGGCCCTTTTTGGTATAATTTCTAAGTCAGTCTCACTGGTCTAACAAGCTCCAGCATTCCCTGTGATTTGGGCTGTTACACATTTAAAAAAATTTTTAATTGAACTTTATTTTTTACCTCTGAGCATTGTGCAAAGACAGTTGGCAAAGCAATTACAGAAAGCGATTTTTGAGAGCCACTGCGTGTGAGGCTTTCCCCGAGTCTTCGCTGTATTCAGCAGTCACCATAATCCTGAGAGGCGCCTTACAGGTTACGGTGCTGAGACAGTGAGCCGTGTTTCAGAGGACAGGGCAGTGGGCCATGTTCCAGACGAGGGGAGAGTGATCATGTCCGAGATGAGGAGACAGTGGCCGTGTCCGAGACAAGGGGGCAGTAGCTGTGTCCCAAACAAGGGGGCAGTGGGCCATGTCCCAGATGAAGGGACAGTGGCCGTGTCTGGCTCTCCAGCCGGCTCAGAGGCACTGAACAGGCGGGGTTCCCGACTTGACTCTTGAGAGATGATAGAGCTTCAGGCAGCCTCTGAAAGACGAGGGCTCCAGCCCTTCAGAAGAGTGCGTCTCTGGACATTTCCCATTTCCTCCTTCACTCTTGCCCTGCAGTAATAGCCATTTAGATCAGAGGATATGCCTGCCACCTGACTGGTGTCCCACATGGAGAAGGCCTCCAGAGTGACATCCTCGCTAGGGACACTGGGGAGTTATTGTGTTAGTGTTTAAAGGAGCTTAGTTGACACAAAACCAAGGAAAGTTAGTGTTTGAAAAAGGGAGGAAGCTTGTTAGCTGTCAACCAGACAGCTAGCCCTTTTTCGGTGTGTTCTGCCATCAGAAGCATCACTCAAACATGCCGAATCTACTTCACAGGCTAGTGAAGCCTCAACGAGCATTAAAACAGCCAGGCTGGCATCTTAGAGGAACGGTGCAGTTTGGTCCAGTCAGAGGGTCTCCGCTGCACTCTGCTCAGGAGGCGATCTAAAGGCGACGTTGTACCCTTGACCCTGCGGATGCCGGTGGGCCTGGAGTGGCGGCCTTCGAGGACAGCCCTGAAGACGCACCCTCTTCATGCTCACGGCCACCAGCAGCCTGTGGGGAACGCAGAGGGTGTCACTGGCATGCTGCCGTGGAGTAGCTTGTCCCTAGACAAAGAAAAAGGCAGTTCTAGGTAGTGATGACAATACGTTTGACTATGATGAACTGCACTGTGGTCCAGAGAGACTCCAGCAAAAACAGCCAGCTTGGTGGGCGTTGTTTTCCACATGCGTCTTCAGATCTGGGAATAGCACAGTTAGCAAAACCAAACAGCACATAGGAGGGAAGTATGTATTTCATTTTAATAACAAGACAACCTTTATAAGACTACGACAGATAGATGTGATGTCCCTATTTTTCTTCAAAAGATTGTCCTCATTGCGTAGGCTGAATATTTATCCTCCATAAATGTGTAAATGTCTGTGTGTGTGTGGGGGTATAGTCTATCTGATTTTCTGCTGGGGAAAATGCATATTACTTTTTTATTTCAGAAAAAGTGGGGTTTATCATGCAGGGGAGCAGGCACCTCCCTAACCAGTCACATAGGAGAAGTTGTAGTTGGAGAGATAATGAATGACCTGTCACCAGGAGACAGTGCTTGGGGCTTTGGTGCCATGTCCCCCCTGAAGCAATGTCAGCTCGAGCCTCAGTGCCTCCTGGGCGAACTGCCCAGCGCCACCTTCCAGTCACGGGAAGTGAGTGGGTACGGGCTGTTCCTTGGTACGCCTGCCACCGTTTATCCAATTGGTGGTTGAGTCTGGGTAATAAATTCATATATATTTGAATTCCAATGTTTAGATAAACCATTGGGCAGAAAAGGTAAGAAATTAAATGTATAACATAGAAGAATTCACCATTTTGAAATTTAATGTGTATAAAAATTCTGTTTAGCAGCTGAGACTGCATGGCACCCTCTCTCTGTTACCTGTGTGCTAACTCAGTTCTTCACATAGGTCTGCGCAGGCTGCGTTTCCATAAGTTCGTACCTCGGACAACAGGGGAGCTCCCCTCCGGCAGCAAGCGTGTGCGGATTCCATCCCTGAGAGCCCCCGAGACAGCATCGTTCCCCTCGAGACAGCAGGCTTTATGGCACGTGGATTACATCTCACTTAAAAAAGCAAACAAATGAAAAGTAGAAGGAAAACCTGAGGTCATTTTTGAAACAGACGTGCTGTCATGGGCTGATTCTGTCCCTTCCAGGTTCCTACATTGAGGCCCTACCCTCAGGCCCTCAGTGGGTGACTGCACCAGGATACAGGGTCTCTGAGAGGTAGCGAAGGCGAAATGAGGCCGTCCAGGTGGCTTCCCAAGCGATCCAGTCTTGGCGTCCTTATAAGAGGAAGCGTTTAGGACACAGACTGACACAGGAGAGCTTGTGAAGACAGTGGAAGAAGTGACCTCTACCAGCCCAGGACAGTGGCCTCAAAATAAACCAACCTGCCGGCACCTTGACCTCGGACTCCCAGCCTCCAAACCACGAGGAAGTAGGCTGCCGTCAAAGCCCCCAGTGTGCTGCGTCGCTGGGCAGTCGTGGAGAGTGGCCGGCTGCTTGCGCTGTCCTCATGTGACCAGCTGTAGCATGCTTTCTTTCAGGCCTGCTTGTGCGAGGCAGATCCATCTCCACGCCAGACACCCGTGATGTCACCCCTCCGCCCCTTCTTAAGCATCTTGTTTGTTTACACCTGTCCACACAGTGCCAGTGAGGCAGTGGCCCCCAGATCACATCCAACGTCACCATCATGTTAGTAAGGGACTCAGAATAATTCCTTTAGTGATTTCTCTTTCTTTATAATTGGATGTAGTGATCAATGTTATCATAAGCTCGAGCAATCTCCTAAAAGGCTGCCATGTTTCTTATTCTTGTCTTTTGTCCTGATTAGTAATAAAACCCCCAGCGTGAGTAGGTGGCGTGTGACTCCACCTGTCCCGGGCACCAACTCTGTTCTCTGGAGCAGCTTGCCTGGCCCTCAGTGGCTTCCATGTGTGCGGCTTATTTGCCTCCTATGGAACGATGAGGCAAGGACTGGGGCCTCTTGTCAGCACGGGCCTCTGCCCAAGGAAGTTGTCATGTGCTGATGCCTTTAAAGCCAACTCAGCCGAAAAGGTTTTGCTCAGGTTCTCATCTGTGAGAAGACAGTTCGTAGGCCTGATCTTCATGGCTTTTGTCTGTACTCTCCTCTGGAAGCGAAAGAAATCAAGAAATATGCTAACCAGCTGTTCTCAGAATTCTCTCAGTTTTTTTTCTCAGTGTGTGACTTTGAGACATGTTGGCAGAAGAAGGTGTGAATATTCAAATGAATTTTCCTAGAAAGAATATAAAATCTACTTAAATTTTTTGAAAGTCTCTTTAATACAACTTTTTTCCCTGCTGGAAAGTGCAAATGGATTAGGTGGGACAGCCCCCCCCCCCATTGTAATAGCTGCTTATGGGGGATGCACACTATATTAACATTTTTATTTATATAGAAACTATTTATTTTCTATAGCATAAATATAGGCATTGCTTAGGCCCACTGGGAATGAACTGAGGGAAAATACAGATAGCAACCAGGTTTCTGAGCAGCTTACAGTTCAGTAGGAAAGACAGAGAATAATGGCATGAATAGTCAAATGCACTGTGACGTAGCTGAGTAACCACCAGTGGGGGAGAGAGTGTGGCATGATGGGCTTCCTCCTCGGCTGTGCGGCCAGGAAGCCTTCCCCAAGGTTGGCCAGGAAGGCAGAGCCTGTGGTGCATAGCTGGGCAAGGAGTTCAGTCCCCTCTGTGAGAGGATGAGAAAGCATGAAAGGGCTTCACACAGAGAGGGTTGCGATCAGAACCGTGTTTTAGAGAGATGACTGCAGCAGCCTAGTAGAATGAGATGTGTGCCACCTGGAGAAGATGAAGGGGGCTCACGAGCTGGTCCGCACGGGATCTATGCAGAGAGCATGGTGACTTCAGCATGGGTGTTGTGGGGGCCGAGGCGAATGTAGCAAAGGAAGCAGAATCTGAGGTTTGTCAGAAGCAGCATAAACAGGACTTCAGATGATGTGAAGGGTGAGAAATAGAGATAAATCAAGGATGCAGCCATGATTTCTGGGAGGATGGGATGCCACTTACTGAAATAGCATGTACACTGGTCATGCCTGGCGGACGTTGAGGGAGCATCTCTGCATTTGATAGGCCTCATCAGCCCAAGGGTCTAAAGGAAGGTTGTTAAACACTGATATTCAGATATCTTTAATGTAAAGTCTACTGTGCACCTCGAAATCCCAGTCCTTTGCAGTAATTTCTAGAAATTCTGAGGAAGAGTGTGTGTGTGTGTGTGTCCATGAAAACTCCAGGACACTCAGCTTTGATAGCTTTGCTGTTTCGGGGTATCCTTTTGAGTCCCTGCCCCAGTGGTAGAGGTCCTAGCTGTCCGTCCTGCTCCCACTGCGCTGTGTTGCCTGAAGGTGCTCTGGTGCCCCTGAAGCCGGAGGTGGGGGTGACTGTGACCGTGACTGTGACTGTCCTGCGGACTGAGACATTAGCTAGCAGCACTGGCGGCTTGGAGTGGCTCCAGATCCCCACTCTCCCCAGGACACTGTTCTAGCTGTGTAGTGACGACTCCTTCCACCGCACGGGTGCCCCGTCTGACTCCAGGTGACGTGGGCCTCTTTTAGGCTTGCTCTCTCTGGGGGCCCCCTGTACCTTTCAGCAGCACCCGGGGCTCCCCAGGCCCGTCAGAAATGCCCACGGCTGTTCACTGCCCGCTTCAGAGTGTCAGGTTCCCCCCTCCTCCCATGGCGGCCCCCACCAAGCCTCTTTGGACCACGCATGTGCACAGCGTGTGGAGAGGGACTCAGAGCCTCGGGGCCCACCCGGTGTGGCTCAGTGGCTTGGCGGTGACCTTGGTGATACATAAGCACTTAACTCGTTAGTTTCTCACAGCCGGTGTTTAAAGACAGCATGAAGCTCACAGACATCAGCTAAATCACCAAGATTTTAGGATGATAATTCTCAGTGTGGGGGTGTGGGGGTGTGGGGGTGAGAACCCACTTCCTGTGTGGGAGGACTGTCCAACACAGTCGGGGGACTTCTCAGCTACACATGCAACCCGCACCCTAGCTTCTCTTTAGACTTTGCTGATGAGAATAGTGCTTTAAAACTTAGACATCAGCTCACCTCTAGGAACTGACACTTTTTTAAATGCTACATGGATTCTGTGAGTTTTCCACAATTGAGTTGGTTTTAAGTCACTTTTTGGGACATTAGTTTTTCTTGGATACTTTGGACTATATTTGAATAGAAAACTGTATTTTTCTATCTTAAAATATGAGTTGAGCCTTTGGAAACATTCAATATTAATTTTGAGGGATTATTACAAGATCGCCTTTCAGCATTTTATAAAACAGACGGGGCGATATAGGTCTATAATGGAAAATGCCTGAGCATCAGGTCATTGTAAAACATTAACCCATAAATGTTTGCCCAGCTCACAGAAGGCTATAAAATTAGTGATTATGATGAAAAAAGTAATGTTTGTAAATTTGAATTTTTTTTAAATTTTGAAAATGGAATTTTATTCCTCTATGTATCGCTATTATATTTAACAAGCATTTATATTACTGTAGGTATATAATGTCTCTAATGCTTTTAGAGCAATAGATGTAGAAATAGCTCTACTACTAAAATAATCTCTCCTTCGAAAAGGAGAGATGGTCTTCCCGTTTAGGATGTCTTGCGATCTTGGGCTCTGTGTCACTCATGTGCTGGTGTAGGTCTGGGGGAGGGCGGGCCCAGCGTCTCTGTGCCAGCACCTGGCTCGCTGATTTACCGCAAGGTGTGTGTACGGGGAGCGTGCGGCTACAGCAGTTTCTGACAATGACACTTCACTTCAACATATTTACACAGCAAGAAATTGTTTCAGGGTCGTTGCGGAGTAAAAATAAATACAAGAATATGGGGGCGTGAGTGTGTCTCAGTGGGCACATTGGAATTCAAATGCTAATTCAAATTTTAGACTTTTATTGGATGTCTTTACTGAATGCAGTGTTAGAACTAGGGTTTCCAGGTAAAATACATTCATTTAAATTTGAATTTTAGGTGAACGACAGATAAATTTCAGTGTAAAGATGTCACAAACATTGCATGGGACAATCTTATACTAACAATTATTTGTTGTTTATCAGAAATTGGAATTTAACTGGGCATCCTGCGATTTTATTTGCTAACTCAAGGGACCTGCTCAGAATGCATACTTAGGGTTCTGGCTGTGTTTCTCATGGTCATATTCATAAGAAAGATGATACTCTTCTTATCCAGAAAATTCTTCAGCTGCCTGGACTTTCCAAGTGGCAGAATAGCAGCACTATTAGGTACAAATTTCTTTGCCCACAACAAATGCTGAGCCTCTCTCTGAGGCAAATAGTGGTGACTGAGGGGCCTTTGCTAGGGCACATGGAAATCTCCAACGGGTGCTGTGGGGCTGAGACCACGCTGACAGTGAGGGGCTGGGTCAGAGGGGGCATAGCTGTGGAGACCGTGGAACTCTGAGGTCACGCTTCCAGCATCCTAGCAATGAAATCAAAAGCTGACACTGCGATGCCCTGCGCTTCGGCTCAGCACACCACAACCTCCTGGCGCTCACCTTGCCTCTGAGGTTTCTGTCAGTCTTTGTGGCAGCTTCTCTATTTTGGCTCAGCCCTTAAAGTTTCCACAAGTCCAAATTATTGGTGTTTTCTTCACTAAAGATCTTAACAAATCCAAGCAGATAGAAAGTCGTCAGAGTATCGATGAAGTAGAGACAAGTCGCAGGCTTGCAAACATTACCAGGAAAAGAGAGTGAATGAAAAGCCAAGAGCAAGATATTGCCTGCTGAACAGCAGGAGACAACTCATGCTAGAGGTCTCGTCAGTCGTGGTTAGGGTGCTGGAGGTGTCGGGGGAAGGCTTGCAGATTCTGAGTGTGGATAATTTAGAGTTTGGAGTTATAGTCTCAAACTTTCAGTGGATTGCAATGAAAATTTTTTTTCCTATGCTATAACTGGAAAACTTAATTAACCATGCGTTCTTTATGACAAAGTTATTGGAGAATATCTTCTGGGACAATGATGCTGAAAAAAAGAAAGGAGAAGATAGAGAATACAAGAAATGGTGGAATTAATTCAGACATCAAATGAAAAAAGATTACGACATAACTGCTTTGTAGCAGGGCTACGCAGACTGGCTAGGGATCCAAACTCAGCAAACATTCAATGAAAGAATAAGGCAAAGAATAGGACGGAGAGAAGGCCGGGCGCTCATGTCTGTCGTCTCACTGGGGAGTCTGCTTTCGCGTCTTGCTCCGCAGCCACCTCTTTCTCTCAACTTAATTACAATAGAATAGATTTTTTGAGGACACTTTAAATATATTTTTAATAAATTTCAGTAGCCTTAAATGTCACTTAGATTCCCATGACAGATGTGGTTGTCACTTTAACCAAAGGAGCCTGCAGGTGTTCGTCGGTGCAGGGCGTGACAGCGTCTGAGGGAAACAGGTGTGTTCCAAGGTGCCCTTGTGGGCACAGTTAATCTTGCAACCTCATTTATGAGGAAAAGCTCCCTGTTTTTAGAAAGAGTAATAAATAATTACTTTATGATTATATAAGGGACGATAGCCATGATCTTCTAATGTAGAAACATCACACGGTGCTGTTTGTGTGTGTGTTTGTTGGAGGTTGAGCAGCGGCTGGATGGAAGGGGTGCATGTAATTCTGTCCTCTGAGGGCCGAGGGAGGGAGAAATCAGCTTTTGGGCTGATAAACGTCTAAGCTGAACAGAATGTCCGGTGTAGCCCTGCTGCTGTCAGGGGGGATTAAGCCACGCCTTTCCAGGGTCCCTCATCACCAAGCAGCGTGGACACTGAGGATGGCTATGGAAAGGGACCCGCGACGCCAAACTCCACAGCAAGTCTGAACCAAGTCAGCTCCGAATGGCACGATGGCAAAATGGCATTAGCAGAAGTTGTGCAAGCATTAAATCGAGTCTAAGAGTTAAAAAAAAAACTGTTTGCTTATAAGTTTTTTAATATTTAGAGTTAAATATGTTCCTCTGTCAGATACATATATACACACACATATATATTGTGTTTTGACAATTTTCATTAAATGTAATTATTACTGAGATCAGATTTATGTTTACCATTTAATTTTCTTTTCAGTTTGTCCCATCTGTTTTTTTTTTCTTTTGCCCTCTCTCCATCTTTTCTTTTTTGGATTATTCCAACATTTTTAGCATTTATTTTGATCATAGCTACTGACATTTAAATATACCTATTGGCATTTTGTTTAACTATCATTGCATTAGTTTTTAGTGTTTTCTCTAGGGATTTCTGATATGCATACATACCCCTGTGATGGTTAATTTTACATGTCAACTTGACTGGGCTACAGGGTGCTTATTAGCTGATGAGTCATTGTTCCTGGGTGTGCGTGTGAGGGCGTCTCTAGAGGACATTCACGTTTGAAATGGTGGACTGATGTGGGTGGGAGTCACTTAATCTGTTGAAGGCTTGTGCAGACCAAAAAGGCGAGTTTGTGCTTTCTGCTTAAGCCAAGGCCTCTTTCTCCTGCCCTCAGCCACTGGCACCCCTGGTGCCTGGGCCTTAGACTCAGACTGTGATTTGAGCCATTGGCTCTGTGACACTTGGCCCTTGGACTCTTACTTACACAGCAGGTTTTCCTGGGTCTTCAGCTCGGACATAGCAGATCGTGAGACTTCTCAGCCTCCATAATGATGTGAACCAGTTTCTACAATCTTAGTCTGTCAGTCAGTCTATCTGTCTGTCTCTCTCTCCCCTGTTGGTTCCATTTCTCTGGATAATCCTGAATATGCTCTTTCACCGTCTGATAATCCTGATATCTGGGGTATCTCAAGGTTTACAGTTAATACTTTTCTGCTTCAATAAGATGTAGGAGCCCTGCTCCCACACGGGCCCCCTTCTTCCCTGTTCATGGCATAGTGGTCTGTGTGTCACATCTGCAAGCATAAAGTTTCAGTCTTCAATGACAGCTGAGCAACAGTCTGCCCTGTTTACCCAGAGGTTTGCCATATCTGCTTTCCTTTATCCATGAAGTTCCGGGTTGGCCTCTGTTGTCATTTCCCCTCAACTCCTGAGATTTCTTTCTGATTTTCTTTTAGAGCAGTTCTACTGGGAACAAATGCACCCAGTTTTACTTCATCTGAGGATATTTGAATTCCTCTGTCATTGATGAAAGATCTTGTTGCTGGATATGAAATTATGGGTTCATAGTCTTTTCTTTCATTACTTTAAAGATGTTGACCCATTGTCATCTGAACTTTATTTTTTTATGAGGAATGCAGTCATTAAAACGGTTCGTCTCTAGAGGTTATCTGTCATTTTTTTCTGGCTTCTTTCAGAAATTTTGCTTCATGTTTAGTTTTCATTGATTTGATTTCACTGCGTCTGGGCATGACTTTCTTTGTGTTGTACTCTCTGGAATCCCTTGAGCTTCCTGATTCTGTAATATCTTTCACCAGATATTGAAAGTTTTTCACTGTAATTTTTCTGTGCCGACCTTTTTTTTCTCTCTTTCTGAGATTAGAAAAACATGAATGCTGGACCTTTTGATATGTTCTCACAGGAACCGAATTTCTGTTCATTAAAAAAAAATCTTTATTTTCTCTCATCTTCAGATTGGATGATTGCTCTTCATATATCTGCAAGTTTACCATTTCTTCCCTTAACTGCATTCTGCGATTGAATTCATCCAGTGACTTTAAACATTTTATGATGTAATTTTCAGTTGAAAAATGCTCATCTGCTTTTTTTCTGTAGGTTATATTTAGATGCCGAACTCCTGTTTTAAGACTGCTTGCCTTCACCTCATAGAGTATGTCCATAGCAGCTGCTTCTGAGTCTGATAATTTCAACACTGGGGCATCGTGAGGTTGGCATCTGTGTCTGTCCCACACGTGTCACTTAGAGTTTTGTGTGACCCTTGGGCTATGTCTTATGTCCCGTTCTGAAAGATTCTGCTGAGCCGCTTTGGGCCTGTGTTTGATCTGTGTACCTCGAGACTTGATTACGCTGTGCATGGTGAACCCCTTCTGCAAGCTTCAGATTGACATGCCAAGGAGGTTGGACTATGTAATCAGGTCGTCTGCATCAACTAGTGGGATGCAGTCATAGATGGGACACACCAACTCACTGTGATGTGGCTAAGTTATGGAGTGTTGGCTGTGTCAACACTGAGATACTGAGCTGGGCGTGAGCACCAGTCACTGGAGGTTTGGAAGTGAAGATGGGGTGCTTGCAGTGGAATGACACCTCTGGGTCACACGGCCCAGCCCTGGGCTTCGGCAAAGCTGACAAGGCCTCTGGTGTCCTAGGCAGGCGCTGCCCTGACAGAGCGTAGGCCACTGTGATGTTTGGACCAGAAACCCGGAGTGATGGGAAGAGCCTGTAGCCCACTGCAGACTAGCCATCGATTATTAGGGCAAACAGAACTGTTCACTAAGCAACACACCTCTGTTTTCAAAAATAGCTGAATCACGGGTCGATCTTAATAAAATTATGCATGAGCCTTTGACTTTCAGGTTGTAAACAGTAGATTCGGTTAACAAGTTAATTAACATGGTATCTTTGTTAGGACAAATATATGAATCTTGCAAGTAGAATTTTTAAAAATTTGGGTAGAAAAGGAAATTTACCTTTCTTATGTCTATTGCAGTAACATGGAGGGGGTATTGCTTTGCAGTAGGCTGTTCTGCAGACAGACGCTGGGCCTGAGGCTCAGCATGCATGAGGGTCATACGATAGTCTCAGGCTGTCTCCCACAACACTGTTTTTTCTACATTTTTTAATTAAAATGTCTTATCAGTTTTTTTTAAAAATGCTAATTCCAAAGAATAAGAAATAAAGAAGCAGAAACCCAGCAATCTATCAGAACGCTAGTGGATATGTGCTTCCCCTTCAGCTACCACAGATTGCTTTTATATCTGTAATAACATTTCTGTAGAGTAAAAGGTAATTTAATAACACTGCTTTGTGATAGATTTTAAGAAAAATGTTTGCTTAAATATTTGAACCCCTTCTGCTTCTGGCCTGATTCTTCCAAATTCAAATAATTTGCATCAACCTCGTTGCTAAGATTTAACTTGGGAAGTCCTTGAAATTTCTGTATATTTCTATAATACTATGTGAAATAACTAAAAAATGCTTTAATTTTAATTTTTAAAAAAATTACGTAAGTGATACATAAACACAATGTCTTAAAAATATGGCATTGTAGATAAAGCTTATGACTCTACCTATGAATTTTTCTTTTGATATCACCATATTATAGGTTTGGCATATATTATTCTATTCCTTTAAAAATAGACTTTGCAAAGAATTTATAATATTGTTTCATGTGATGTATAAATTTAGATAAATTGTAATATGTTTTTATACTGTTGAACAATAGTTTTATACTATTCGTGTCTCAGAAATTCTTTTTTAAATCTTTCTATGTTTAACTGGCTCTTTTTTTTACTCCCGCGTTTCCTCATGTATGTGTGTGTGTGTGTGTGTGTGTGTGTGTGTGTGTGTGTGTGTGTGTGTGTGTGTAAACACTAGAGCGTTCCCAGTATCTCGCTGTTACAGATAGCCGGCAGAGAAGTCCATGGCCATGTGTTATTACTTTGCGTAGTGGTGCTTTCTCACTCTCTCTGAAGGAGACCTTCTTAGGTCACTTTTTCTTCTTTTTAATAATAGACACATCTTCAGCTTTCCTTGTGTTGCCCAATTACTTTCCAAATAGGTTGATCAGTTTGCATTCTTATAGGGAGTACCTGTCAACTTCGGGCATCACACTGATTTTTAATTTTTTTTTAATACTATGGGTAAAAATGTTATCTCCTTGTTTTAATTTCCGTTTGCCTGGTTTCATTTATTTATTACGGTTTGAATTCGATTTTCTAAAATTGTAGGTTCATATACTGTTCCTACTTTTTGATAAGGTAATTTATCTTTTTCTTTTTTATATGCAGAATCAGAACAATTATTTATGTATCATCTATGAGATAAGTATTTTCTCCCAGTCTGCGGTTTGTTTTTAAATGTGAAGTTGGCTTTATTGTTTTTCATTTTTTAATTGATATGTCTTTTCTTTGTCGTTTATGCCTTTCAGTTCTTTTTAAAGAGAGCCTTCTCTCTCGCAGTCAGCAAAGTCCTCAGGGGCTCAGACACCGAGGCAAACGTGCTCGATTGTGAATCCTGATTCAGTCCTTTATTAGCTATGACCTCTCAGAGAGCTTATTAGCCTCCCTCTGCCATGACCACCTTTTCTGTAAAGTAAATCACTGTAACAGTGCTGTTGGCCTTCCCTCCCTTTGGGGTGTTGATAGGGTTGATGTCTGCGGAGCGCTTTGGGTGGTGGCTAAGGCATGCACGCACGATGTGGGTGCTGGGAAGGTGCGATTGCCTTCTCATTTATGTCAGGGCATCAGTTCACCTCAGACATGTTTTGGGCTGTCGTATGTTACAGTCATGTAATCTTACCTTTTCCATCTGGATAATCTATTTTCCTGATAGTATACTAACCAGCTCGCTCTGTAGCCACTGCCTTGTGAATCGTGTTCAGTTATTCATTCCCATGTACGCTCTGACCACTTTTGGGTTCTCTGTTCTCGACCAGCGATCTGTTTGTCTATTGCTGTGGTGATACCACGCTGTTTACGTTGTTAAAACTTCATCAAATATTTTATATCTGGCAGGGCAATTCTGTGCCACCCCTAGCAATCTTTTCTTTTCATTTTCAGAAATGCTTGGCTCTTTATGTAATATATATTTATGCTAATTACCACAGAAATATTATCATCCCGCATTATAGTTTATAATACATTTTTCTATTTACAGATTGATTTGGAGGTAGTTGTCTACAATCTTGTCTTTTCAGAAGTGAAATGGTATAATGGTAACTCATTATAGAACTTAAAAATATGTAGGCATAGCATGTCAACTGTGAATCACTGAGTTACGGGTGTGCGAGACGAGAGGCAAGAGAACTGTGGAGACAGTGAGCTCACCCCATTGCTGGCAGATGAGGAAGCGAAGGCTGGGAGACATGCACTTATTCTTCGGGGGCATTGATGTACCCAGTCGTTTCGGACACAAACCCAGGTCATCTGAGCTACTGCATTGTTTGGAGTTTTGGTCAGATATTTGGCCAACCCTCATGCTTCTTAGTTAATACCACTGTCAGAGGCCCACAGTGGACACAGAGCCCATTTACTGGAGCGCTGGCATTGTTTTCCCAGGAGCTGCCCCATGGGGCGTGAGAAGCCAGCCCGTGCTGGTGACCAGCCTGCACCCTGAAGCTTCCAGAAAGTCTCACTTAAAACATTTGGCCACTCTAATTCTCGCCAACGAGCGTGTCCCTGTTTCCTCGGGTGCACCCCACCGGCAGAGCCCGCCCAGCAAATGCTCTGACCGGGACAAGGCTCAGTGCCTGGGAAGGCCACTGGCCTTTCCCCACAGCCACCGGGCTTGTGCTAGGGACCACAAAAGCCATGCTGCAGAGCCCGCGGGCGGCTCTGCAGATGGCTGTAACTCGGTGGTTTTGGTCTGGAGCCACCTGCCGTCACGCCCTCCCTGGCGTCAGTGGCTGGCCGGTCAGCCAGCCCCAACACCAGCTGCCAGGCCGCCAAATGCCCTGCCGCTCGTCGCTTCACTTTGCCGTTTGCTCCGACCTTATGAAATTACTGGGACTGTGGCCTCATGGTCTCACTTGGGCCAGAGTCCACCCTAAGTCATTTCAGGGTGCTTCCGTTTTCACGTCCTATAAAGCTCCTAAAGTTAAAACACACAGGGCTCTAACTGGGATGTGGTGGGTCACCCCACTCCCTGGGGACAACTGCTCCGCTTCCACCCAGAACTCTGTCTCCCTGCTTCCGATGTTGGCACTGGGGTGACTACCCGCTCTCTTGGTGTCTGGGTTTGTGTGAGGCCACGTTCCCTGCTTCGGGGGACATGTGAGCTGGTGCTGGGTGGAGGATTGGGCCAGTAGAAGGGGCACGCCCTTGGTAACCTGGCATGGGTGTGGTCATGTAGACGGTGCACGAAGCGGGCACCTCGTTCTGGGTCTGAGCGTGGGACAGAGATTATGGATTCGAGGAGAGAGTGGTGGCTTGAGTATTTAAAATCCTGGCCAAATGTAGACTTGTTAAGTAGACGTGCATGTTACATTTGGGGGAACCTTTGAAAGAGTGGGAATGGGATGTAGAACTTACAAAATAGTACAAAGGAAAAACAGAATGAAGTGGAAAAAAAATACAGATTCCAAAGGAAGGAAATAGGGGAGAAAGCAGGACAAACAGTGCGAAGTGAACTGGTCTGTCACAGCCACTTGTGTCAGTATCACAGGGAACGTGGTGCGTTAAGCTCTCTAGAGTTTATACAGTCCTAAACTCATGTGTGCAATATGTAGATAACTGCTACAATTCATTGCAATACAAAAATTCTGGATTTAATATGCTGAGTAAATATTGCATTAATATTTACTTTCTTAATTTTCTTCTTTTTCTTTTCTTTGGGTTTATTATTATGTCATCTATTTTCAGAGTTCTCAAGTTGTACTCAACAATTTAAATTTTGATCTTTGTTATATTCTAATGTGAACACATAACAATGTAATTTTCTAAGTCTTAATTAAGGTGCAAATCACAAGTTCTGATATGTGACATTCTAATTATCACTATGTCTAAGTACCACTTATTCTCAGGGTGGTTTTACAGGTGAAGGGGTGAAAATGTCCCCAGTGGGGGTGTAGCCCATGACAGATGGGGAGAAGCCAGGAGGAAATGCTGGAGATGCGGCATCACCTCTGGTGGAGGGAGGAGGGAGACCCTGGTAGTCCTGGGTCTGACGAGGGGTGAGGGAAAGCGCAGGGAACACAGCTGGCCCAGGTGTGGCAGAGGCGCGTGTGCACATGGGATGCCCCCTACTGTGGGGCTCCCTTCCCCGCGGCCACCTGTGAGCACCGCCTGCCTCATGCAGGCATTTCCAGGACTTCACCCATGACTTTTCATGACCTTAACAGCCCTTGGGACACTCTTTCACCAGTCTCTCCATCCCCTTCGAGTTCTTTGTGTAACCACACTTCACTCAGGAGACGGGGACTCATGTACCCAGGGGCCAGGCGTGGACACTGAAGCGAGTATAGACAGACGAGTAAATAGTAGATAACAGGAGATGCTGGAGAGTGGTGTGGGTCAAGGGATGACAGTGAACTTGTCCTTCCACAGGAATTCAAGTTAAATTTGTGGAGCATAGGAATTCACAGAACCAGGGTTCAGTGTGGGGTTCCCTAGCTCTGCTTGGTTCCCCCTCAGCCCCATCCATTTTGACTTATTAGTGGTTGTTGGTGGGTTGGGCTGGCTCATCCATAGCGACAAGGTGAGATTCTCATCTGTCTGTCACACTTTCTATTTCGCCTGGACTCCCTTAGGGAGAAAGCACAGGAAGAGGGGGTGGGAACTCCCTCGTCCCCAGCCCTTCGGTGTCTCTGAGGGTCCAGTGAACATGCACTCCTGGCCCCTCCTGTGAAGTGTCTGAGCCAGGGGTCAGTTGCAGGACTGTCTCCTCCAGGCCGCTCCTGAGGCCGAGGCTGGCAGGGATGGCAAGGCCAGCAGGGCTGGTGCTCACCCGACAGGCCAGCAGGGGCTGGCTCTGGCAGTGACCGCGTACCCATGGAACCGCAGACACCCCACAGGGATTGTATGCACAGGCCCCAGCAGCTCCCACCTGCTGCCCCGTCTGAGGGGTCCGAGGAAAGGTACTGGGTCTCTGGCTGTGCGATCCCAAAGTAGCCAGGGAAGGTCATGGTGCTCTGCACAGGCAAAGTGCCTCGCCGACCGAAGCCACGTCTAGGGTGCCTGCCGTACCTGTCTCCCCTGGGCGAACTTGCACCTCCCCAATTAAGTTGGTTGTCACTAAGTGCGTTAAAGCCTTGGCCCTGGGAAATAACAAGCCTTCCTGAGGGATAGAGGCCCTTTCAGAAGTGCTCCAGTTCCACATGGGAGGCACAGTGCCATGCACAGCAGCTCTGTGGCTGCCTCCCGACCTCCTGGTGGCTTCCCAGTCCCACAGCCTTCCCCTCCCGCAGCCTCTCTGCCCTGGTGTGCCCCTCCCATGGCCTCCCTTGCCCCCACCTCTCCTGCCCTTCAGAACTGCACCTGGTCCTGAGCCCTGGGGGTGGATGCAGGCGCCTCTCTCCAGCACAAACCCTGTGGAGAGGGCACCCTCCCCAGGAGGGAATGAGGCTCGTGTCCCTGCCCCTGGGTCCCCATACCTCACGTTCCTGCACTGACGATGTCTGGGGTGTGGCGGTGCCTGTGGGTGCCCTCAGCTTGGAGGGCCCACCGGAGGGACGGCCTCCTGGGACAGCATGACCTCGTGTGTGCGACACTAGAGACTTCCTAGCAGTGTGACCTCTCAGAGGAGTGCCAGCTTCTCACATGTAATTCGAAAGGAAGGGTAGACAGTTATTTTTATCCATGAGCTTTTAAAAGCGACACTGCTGGCTGTGAGGGAAGGAAGAGAGAAATTCCTTGAGTGTTTTATTCGATTTCCATTTTCAGGAATAATTCCTGAGTCTTAACTATAGTCATTTCTTTCAAATATTGTGCAGTATTTTGTTAGTCGATTTGAAAAAATACATTAAATTATTGTTTAATTTTTGCAACCTATTCAAGGTACCCAATGTATTCAAATAAAGTAGCATTTACTTAGTTGCCAGTCATAGTCCATTGCTGGATTTCAGTTGGATGACAGCCTTTACATGAACAGATTCATTTTTTGCCGTTTTTCAGAGGTAGACGCGAAACTAAGAATTAAACACAGTGCCAAGTCCTAAGAATTCACCAGGGACTCATACATTTATAGACTGTCATACAAACTTTTATCTGGGGACATCTGTAAATGTGGCCCAGCTAGCTGAGTTGCTTGTCAAATATAATAAATAACGCCTGATTTATTTTTTTATTAAAAAAGTCACAGTTCATTTTTCAAAGATGAAAAACCATCTTGATATTAATTCATGTCTAAGCGTGTGACAGAGTGACTCCAGGTAGCTTAAAGGCACTTTGCTCGATGCACGGCCAGTGTGAACAAGCTAGGAAAGGTCACGCCTGATGGGGGAAGGGCACCATTGAAAGAGACAAGTTCTTTGTTAATAAACTTTTAATATTTAAATAATATTTAAGATCAAGTCTCATTTTGGTACATTGAAAAGCTTTTGAAATGTGAGAAAATATGACAAAAATTTTTCCAGCAAAAACAGTGGTACTGACATATTTCAAATGTGATATTTTGTCACAGTCCAGACCTCCTAGAAACTCATTTTACTTATACAATTAAGTTCAACAAAGTACAGAAACTTCTTTTGGGAGAAAACAGTTGTGCTGAAAACAACGCTGAGAATTTCACTCTGCATAGGAGAATATGTTCATCCCCTGCATTTTTCCTTCCTGAGAAATACTTCCTGAGCAGCTGTAGGAGCTGGTGGAGGCCCCCTGATTTCACTCATTGGAGACTGTGCGTGTTTATACTTTCCAGTTCCCTGAAGTAACGAAAGCTTTTTTTTTAAGTGAAAATATTTCATTGCATCTGGCCTTCATTTATTATCGACCTCATGCAGCAAAGATGAGTAAGGAAGAATAACATCCAGGGACTTGGGGCGAGTCGAGATTCACAGTGACCTGCCATGCACTGCCCTCTGCCTTGCTGTCTTTCTGTACAGGTTTTCTCTGGGAAAGAAAGACTTGTGTGTGCATAGAAATTGCAAATCAGTCAATTATTAAACAAACAAAATAATTCAATGAGATCAGAGCCAGAAGTTCCACAAACTGCTAAGTGGGAGAAGACAAAGGAGATGCTTAACTTAAGGAACTGTTTGAATAGTTTTCTTTTCAATGTGAATCCTGGGTGTGTGTTTTGTTTTGTTCTAACTCAAGTTTTATGTGTCCATTGTGTCAGTTAAGGATCAGAAACATTCAGAGGCAAACTACTGAATGACTAGAGTAGAGAGAGAAGTACTATGCAGCCATGTTTGGATGACCTGCTTAGTCTCAGGACCTCTAAGAATAAGCCCTGAAGAAAGATGTTTTGAAGCTGAGACCCAGACAGCACAGCAAACTGTGCTTGTCACCCCAGCTGAGCTCTCATTACCTCCCGGCATCGCTGGGGGCCCAGACGGCCATGAGACAAACTGGCCTGCACTTGGCAGGGGCGAGGGAGCCAAGGCAGTGTGCTGCATCCAATTACACATAGAATGATCATATTGTGTTGCCCCCTTACAGCTCAGTGTGGCAGGCCAGTCCCGGTGCCAAGCACGTGGCAGTGTGGGCCTACGGTGCGGGAGGGGGTTGGTGCCTTCCTCTCTGCTGGAGAAGGTAAATCAAATCCGAAGTTGAGAAAACATTAGCAGTCACCCAAGGCTAAGGCCTGAAATCAAGCAGGGGGCCACTGGGTGGTGGGCATGTTCTCCATCATGGTCTTGGTGTTGGTTGCACATGTGCATACCTATGTCAGTGCTCAGCAACTCTGCATTTAAAATGGTTTCGTTTTATTTTATGTAATTTATGTCTCAGTAGAGTTGAGCCAGGAAGTGTGAAGGCTCTGAGATCTCACTCCACTGCAATCTCATGTGTGTGTTTCTGCCTTTCTGAACCAGTTGGAGCTGCTGTAAAAAATTACATGGATGGGGCTTCCAAAGCAGGATTTTGTTTCTCACGCCCCGGAGACTGGCAGAGGGCCCTCTTTCTGCTTTGCAGATGGCCGTCTTCTGGGTCTCCAGGTGGTGGAGAGAGGGGAGGAGGCCGATGGGATAGTGGGGCAGAGAACTTCCTATCTCTCCTCTCAGGGGCACTGAGCCCCTCTTGCTCCACTCTCAGGGCCTTGGGGAGCCCCTTGTCTGCTCGGAGCATCTGGTGAACTGGGGGACAGCTTCAACTACTGTCCTGCACTGCCACCTTACGTGAAACGCGGCCTCTGTTGGGAGAAACGCAGGGCCGTCACCTCAGTCCCTATTGTTCTCGCTCTGGGAACAGTTTCAGTCAATTTCTGTCCAACTGGACATCTACCCTACTGCCGTCTGCCGAAGGTCCCCTGCTCAGCGTCGCTCAGCGTCGTGTTGGGCCTGGAGATGCACTGCCCTCTGGGTGGTTGACTCTTGGAAAACAGTTGCTGGGAGATGTAGATAAGGATCCTGCCTCTTTCCACCTGTACAGGGTGAGAGGGACCGGGTTGGAGGCATCTGCATTGGTCCAGACCCCGCCAGGTGATGGCAGCTGCTTCTGTCCCTCCCTCCCAGTCCTCCTTTATCTTCCAGCTGCCTCCTGCATTCTTCTAATTCACCTTCTAGCCTCAGTTTGGGAAACTTCCAAACACTGTGAATTTGTTTGCTTTTTAAATTTGTTTAATGCCATTCACATAGCAGAAAGAGCTAATGGGAAAACATGGACCTGTGGAATATTGGTGTTTTCGATAAAGTTGCATCTGCTCACAACCATTTGTGGGAAGGTGATTAGAAAGTGGACACACAGCACTGTATGTTTCCAGAATATATGTAATCATATTCTTTTGAGTCATTCTCAAGTTTGTATGCATAGAGTTAAGTTGGACGAACACTGCCATAGGAGGGAAGGCATGGAACCTTGGGGGAGGTCGTCGGATGTTCAGGTTGGACCCATGGGTGGACAGAACTCAGTCGTGGTTACTCTTCCGAGCCTGACTCTTAGATTTCAAAATTCGACTGACTCATACATCAGACGCAGCATGCTCTTCCGAACTAGAAGCAAATGTTTCTGCCTTCCCTTTCAAAGGCCGCCCTGGGCCCAGTATCTCAGAGCTTAGGGAACCCGTTTGCAATCACATGGGTCGAGTGTTTCAAAAATAAAATTAGGCCATGGAAGAGCCAAGTAAACTGTGTCCCCTTCTCCACAGAGAGGCCTCTGCGCACCTGTGTCCCCACCCAGTGGTGTCACCATTGTCTTCAGGTGGGACCAAGAACCACACTGTCAGTGATCCTTCAAACACAAAATGGAAATTATAGAAAGAAAATTTCTGTTATCCACCTTTACTTGTTATATACAACATGCATACTGTGAATTTATGACATTGTTACATCAGCTATATTGATACATAATTAGGTAATAGGTTTCTTTGGTTAAGTAATTCTGTTCACCTTTATGAAGTTTCAAAGTTCCTGTCAGCATATATGGACATACAAATAGTACTCTATGCACACTCTTCAGATACTTAGATGTAGCTGTTTATATGTTCTTTGCTTTTTTTTTACTCTCAAAAGATAACTTCAGTTATAATTTCTAAGAACATGCACCCCCCCCTTACTAAATAAATACAAGGGCTAGAAATCTATAATTAGCATAACAAAGCAATAGTGTAAGTTAGATGTAGTGTGCTTATATTACAATTATGTAGAATTTGTTTTAAACTGATAAAACTTTCCATCAGGATAATGCTTGTAGAACTTCTTCTGTGTAATAAGTCTTACCTATTATAAGTTTTACCTCTAACTCAGCGTGGACTGTATTCTTGCAAATTCTAAACTAATGAAGGGTGAATTAGTAAGATTTAAAGAGATAATTTTCAGTTTCTCTGACCAATGTAACGGTATTTGAGTTTCAACCATTTGGCTGTGCTTATCCTGGCTTTAAATAGTGTGGAAGGGGAATAAAGGCTGAAAAACTATTAGGCGATTTGTTGGCAACAGTAGAAGTGCTGGCTCTTTGCAATAGATCAATGGAATATGCTAGAAAAATCAATTCACGTTATAGCTGCTGTGTAAGCTAAAACGAGGAGAAAGAAGGGCTAATGCACAGGACGGGCTTGGAATGGGTCAGGAGAAGCAACTACACGAGGACTTACAGTGCACGAATAGTAGAAGAGGGTGCTGTCCAGAAATCTGATAGGATAACTGCTTATTATATGTTTATATCTTTTCATAAACATGAAGCTACAAATCAAGTAATATACCTATAAACATACTGAGGAAAAAAATGGTTGCATCTTAAAATATGGAGGAAATTTGCCAGAGCAGTTAAATATATTCACATTCTATTGCCTTAAGGATAATCAAACATATTCCAAAATAAAATGGTTGTTGCTGATAAGAAAATACTTAGAATTGTCTAAATTAGGTAGCTACAAATGAAATCAGAGGTTTACTAAGTTGCAATCAGAACGGTATTGATTTCTTTAAAATCTCGTCAGTACAGTGAAAGCGTTCAGTTACAGACAGTCACAAGCGAAGGTGGTCTACATTCACGAGGGTGGCAGAGGACGAGCTGTCAGTGTAGACGGCCAGACATCTCGGGAGAAGGGATTGCATAGCAGCTGGCACATGACTGCGTCTGAGATGATTATTTTAAATTTGGAGCATCACACTTGGATGCTGCCGACTGTTATAGCTGCGCTGTAATTGTCAGCAGCACAGCAAGACAGACAGAGCTGCCCAACTAAGAGGACATAGTGGGAGGTCTGACTAAGGGGCCACAAGCCTGGTCGCCCCGAGCAGGGTCCTGGTGGCCAGTGACCGACACTGACGGTCTGGGCCGGTGCCCGCTCTGCGTTCACAACGCTGTCTCCTCCTGGACATCTTGGTGTACCCTCTCCACCTCCTCTGGGATGTACGTGGCTCTGACATTCAGTCAATCAAATTTTAAAAATCTGTGTCAAATAAGGCAATTTTCTCGTCTCATTAAATATTTGTTTGTCTTCTCAAAAATTAGCAGTGCTCAGCTTCGGACTGCGGGGCAGAGGAGAGACCGACATGGAAGCTACTGGGTGGTCCTGGGAAGTGGCGATGGGGCTGTAAATGTACACGATTTTCTTAAGTTGCTCTAAATTTGATGGTTATTAGTCTAGTCCTGGCCAAGCTGGCGTTAAGGTCCTCGAAGACCTGACCCACGTCGTATACTTTACGTCTTTTGGTGTCTACCCAAGCACTCGGTACACTCTGTGCTCATTAAATACCCCTGCCTCGTGTGCTTGCCCTGTTATTGACATCAAAACCCAACCTCACCCTGCACGCACAAATGCACGCACGTGCCACAAACACACTCTCACATATGCACAGACATACACACACGCACGCACACACACACACGCGCGCGCGCGCGCGCACACATACACAATCTGTCAGCTCTTTAAGTTCATTTTGGTAAAGTTTGTGATAGATGTTTCCAGACAGGAGTTTCCTTTCACTTCTTTCAAACTAACTAGCATGAGTCATTTTCATTTCCAGCTAGAGAACAAGAAAGGACCTACAAGAATGCTAATTAGCCAAACCACCCTTCATCTCAAAACAGCAAAAGACTTACAAGCCAATTAAAGACGGAACCACCGCGCTGTGTGCTGGCAGCTCATGGCAGTTGGGACCTTGGTCTGGGCTGACAGGCTCGTTAGGCAGCTCCGCCCTGGCATGTTGGCAGCATGCCATCCATAGAACACCCCAGAACTGAATCACATTCGAGCCCGTGGAGTCAGATGCACCACGTGTCAGCCCGGGAACATACTGTCCACAGGGGGCTGTACCCCATAGATTTTCTCCAGGGGGGTCTTGGGAGGTTCTGTTGCTATAACTCTTGGTGCAATAATGACACCGGAGGTCCGGTTTATTGGGTACGTAAGTGTGGGGAGCCATTTTAAGACATGTGAAATGGCACAACAAAGAACAAAGGATGTTTGTGTACTTGGCAACTACGTAAGAGGTTGAGACTGTAAAGTGCTGAGATTATCAGTCCTCAAGGACATGAGAAACTGTGGTATTGTTACCAAGTTTTACAAAACGCCCTCAGATTGTATAAATATGATGTGCTAAATAAACTCGGGGAGACAGATGAAGTTCTGTTCTCCCTCCTGCACTCTTTCTGTCTGCTTTTTCTTCTTAGTCTCCGCTCCCCCTTTCAGGTGCCCTCAATTAATTTGTCGCCTGGTTTCCGACACGTAAGCAAAGTTAATAAAATGTAATTTCTGGGCAGAGAAGGTTACATATCTACAACTCGTGCATTTGCTATGGCGACAGCCTTGCATTTGTCTTAGTGTACTATGTGTGTCAGAACAATCTGGGTCGAAACCTTCTTATTTTGGTATTTAGTGTCCTCCATGTGACCAGTACCGTGCTGGTGCTGGGGACATAAAGACATGCCCCTTTCTTAGAGTTTCTTGACATGTAGACAAATACATAAATTCCTAGTTTCGGTACAGCCCCTCTGGCACCGCAGTGTAGATGGCATGAATTGCATATGCACTTCTGCTGGAACTCAGGGAGGTGGAGGGGTATTGTCAGCCTAGGCCCCAAAAACCCGCTGGAAATTGCATAACCGGAGTTCTTCTCTCTTTAACCCCAGGTTCTGGAATTTACTCTGAGCACGCTGTGAGGTGGTTCCCTGGAGTGCAGTCAGTGAGCTCCTCAATGACAAACTGGCGTGTACTTTCTCAATTCTAATTCCTGTTGCACAGATGAGCATTACCTCCTCCTTGACACTCATTGTTTTCAGTTACCAGTTTTTTGATTTCTTCCTTGCCTGTTTCATCAGCTATAAAATTATATTATAATGATAAAAAATAGTAGATACTATGTGTCAGGCACTGTTCTAAGCATTTTACTAACAATAATTAGTTTGATTTTTCTGACAGCCTTGTGAGTTTGGTAGTAGCAGTATTCCCACTTTACAGATGAGGAAATCAAGGCATAGAAAGTTAAGTCTAAGGCTACATTGCTCAAACAGAACCCAGTGTGGTTCCAAGCATTAATTTGAAACATGTGAGTCCCCGGAAAAGTGTTAAATTGTATGCCTCCTTGTTTCTCTACTTATTCTGTGTGGTTCTGAGTTTATTCTTATTTACTCGATACTCCCATGTTTAATTAATAGTTTGTCCTCCTGTTTCTATTTCTTAAGTAAATACAGACATCCCTGGGGTTTCTTCCACTGCATCCAGCGATCCCTACACCCTTTCCTCACCGTGCGTGAGCCCCTCTCCCAGCCTCACCCGCCTTGTCTGTGGTGATACTCTCCAGCCCTCCGCCCGCCTTGCTCTAGGCTTCAGTTCCCCGCAGCTGCTCGCATCTGTGTCCCAGGCTCTCACACTTCATCATCAGAAACTTCTTTCCTCATCCAACTCCCATGTAATTTTTGGTTAAAGTCTCCAATGTAGTTTCCTGCTTGGAGAAACGCGGATGTTATCTAAAGCTCTTTCAGACTTCAAATTTTTCTCTTAAGCTGTGTCAGGTAGGAAAAACTCAGCGGAGCTGTGTTAACTGCTCCAAATGATACTTTCTGTTTCCATGAAGAATTATAAATCAGTAAATAATCCCCAAACTGGGCGGGCAGCCCAAATGTGGGACAGCTCATGCCTTGGTGGAGAAATAGTCCTGGGGAGAGATTCACGTCACATGTGCATCTCATGTGTCACAGCACAGCTGGTGGGGGTGCACCCCCTGCACGATGATGGGTGGGGAGACAGTGTGTGAAGTTTTGTTGAATTAAGTTTTAGCTACTTTTTCTAACTCATTATAGTTTGAATTCCATTTCTGGGCCTCTCACTGCCACTCCATATTCTCACTGATGTCTTTTAATTTATAAACACTACAATCACTATTTATGGTACTTAAGTCTTTAAAAGCAAGACGCCTTTAATGCTATTCTGTATTTCAAATGTAAAAATATTTTTTCTTTAATGTCAGGTATTTAAAAGGAAGGACTCTATAAAATTCTACGAAAAATATGAATAAAAACTTGCAAAAATACAATTTATACTGCAAAGCTTTACATGAGCAGTTTCTCTATATAGGCAGATTCACACAGTGGCGAATCTGCTGTGGTAACTCTGAAAGCCAGCTCCGTCACCCACATCCCTCGTGCTTCCCTATGCCCACCCCTGATGACTACTGATTTGTTTTATGTCCCCATAGTTTTATTTTTTAAAGAATGTCATATAAATAGGATCCAAAAATATGTACGCTTGTGCCTGATGTAGCCAGACGCATTGTAGACTCATCTGTGTCATTGTGGGAATCGATAGTTCGACCCTTTCCTGTGTTGGTTTTCCATTGCGCGGGTATGCTGGTTTATCCATCGAACAGCTGAAGGTTATCTGGGTTGCTTCCAGATTTGGGCAATTATGAATAAAGCTCATAACATCATGGACAGATTTTTGTATGAATGAGAGTTTTCATTACTCTGGCTGATACCTAGGAGAGGGTTTATCGGGCCATATGATTCGTGTAAGGTTAATTTTATAAGAAGCTGCTGAACTGTTTTCCAAAGTTGCCTATGTTATTTTGCATTCCCACTAACAAAGTAGAAGAACTCCAGGTGCTCCAGGTACTTGCCAGCCCTTGGTGTTTGTCAGCATTTTAAAAAATAGCTATTCTAATGTTTTGCTGTCTTGTTTTAGTTCGCGTTCTCTTAATGACTAGGATGCTGAGTATCCTTTCATTTATTTATTTTCTGTCCATATGTGTTCACTGGGAGAAGTATCTGCTCAGATCTTTTGCTCAGTTTCATTTATTGGATTGTCTTCCTGTGTTTTTTTTTTTTTAAATTATGTATTTTGGATATAAGTCTTTGGTCACGAATGTGATTTGCAAGTATTTTCTGATAATCTGGCTTGTTTATTCCCCTTAGTGTCTTTGAGGACAGTTTTTACTTTTGGTATAGTCCAATTTTTCTTCTTTTGAATTTCATGCTTTTGGTATCATGTCTTAAGAACCTTTTGTAACCCAAGGTCTTTAAGATTTTCTGTTTCATCTAGAAGTTTTTTTTTTTTTCATTTGACATGTATATCTATGACCTATTTTCAGGTAATTTTTAAGGTAGGGTCATTTCCTTGTATATGGACATTGAATTGTTTCTGCTAAATTTGTTTTAAAGACCATTCTTTCTCTATTCAGTTGCAATTGCATCTTTATCAATAGTTTGGCCATATTGTATGGTTTTCTCTCTGGACTTCATTCTGTTCCATTTTTCTCTTTCTCTCCTTCCATCATGAATGCCATATGTCCTGCTTGCCTTAACTTTATGGAAAGTCTTAACATTGGGTAGTATGAGTCCTCCAAATTTGTTCTCTTCAAAGTGGATAAGTCTTTCCACATAAATTCTAGAATAACTTTATGGTTATCTAAAAAAAACCTTCTGAGATTTCGATTGGGATTGCCTTGAATCTAGGGATAAATTTGCGGAGAACTGACCTGTTGAGAATATTGAATCTTCCAATCCATAAAAATATCTTTCATTAATTAATTTCCTTTGATCTTTCTCATCTGTGTCATAATTGACAGTCTAGAGATTCTAAACATATTTTGGAGGATTATTCCTAAGTATTTTTTCTTTTGATGTTATTGTTAATGGTACTTTTATTCTTTAACATCAATTCTCAACTATTTCTTGCTAGTATACAGGAATCCAGTGGGTATTTGTATATTTTCCTATATTCTGTGGTTTTACCAAACATACCCCTCATGAGCTTAGCTTTTGATGGCTTCTTTGGGATTTGCTCTGTTGGCAACTATGCCACCTGTGAGTGGATAGTTTTGCTCCTTGTTTCATGGTACTTTTTCTTTCCTGACCACACTAGCAGTGACTTCCAAGACCGTGCTGTACAGAAGTGGCAAGAGCCAGCACTCCTATGTGCTCTAGATCACAGAGTGGAAAGCTTTCAGACTCCTGTCATGGAGCGGGAGGCTTTTTGTCAACATCCTCTGTTAAGTTTCCTTGTTGGTTTCTGTTCTTTGTTTGCTGAGAGTTTTTGTTGTGAATGGATATTAAAAATTTTAAATGCTTTTCCCGCAAGTACTAAAAATATTACATAGTTTTTTTCAAAATTAATATGGTGAATTTAATTTCTTGATTTAAAAAAAAATGTTGACTGAGTTGTGTCATCAGGATAAACCTCTCTTGGTAATATATTATCTTTTTTTATATCAATGAATTTGTTTTGTTACTTTTTTGAGACTTTTTATCTATGTTCATGAGGGTCACTGCTCTATAGTTTCCTTTTCTGGAATGTTTTAATCCGGTATTACATTGTTAATAGTCACATTAAAAGATAAGCATGTTTTTATCCTGATTAAGAGAAAAGACACTAGAGTCAATACTGGGATTGTATCATCCTGCCCAAAATGTTTAAAGGACATTAGTATTCCAAACTTGTGTGTGTTGCTAACGTAGAGCAGCTGCACCTGGCAAATTTGCTGTTTTGGTGACATTGGCCATTTTGATGAGCTTGCAGAAAGGAAGAAATCACACCCAAAAAAGCACAAACTCTTACACAAATGCACTTCAAGGTTATCAGTTTGACTTTGCAGTCTTTGCTTCCAAAGGAAAACAATGTAACCCAAAACAATCGGAAAGGCAGACGCACTTAAAATGTTTTTGATGCCATGTCTTAATCTACTGTAAAAGTTATAAAACAACACTAAAAGGGGAATGCAGGGTAAAAGTCAGTTAAGTCTAAAGGAAAACCCATCCTTGTTTATCACTGTACTATCTGGAATCTACTGGGGACTGATTATCTCTTTTGAAATAAGATCTTTGTATTCTGTAGATTGTCCCTTCCTTCTGAGTTGCTCATTAGCTGCCCCTGAGGGTGGTGACAGTGACATTTGCAGGGAACTTGTTTCAGCATTGAAAGACTATGTCACAATTAGATAACTGTGGTTTGTTATAAGTGTTAAAATTATTCAAGACAAATATAACGTATAAATTCTAGTCATGATTTTTTCCCCAAAACTGTAAAGCTAGACCCTGAACAGAAGTTACAGTGACTTTTCTAAAGTGAGTTCTAGAGAAAAATATATTCTTTCTTATAGGTAGCATATTCACGAAACACTTTACAGGATAAAGAGTATCTCTCCATGTTTAAAAAGTACTTTTAAGTGTTATTAAAATAGAGAAGAGCTGGCCACTTATCACAACTTTCCTACTTGAATTTATGAGTGTTTATAGTAAAAGGATCACATACCTTCATGTATTTAAATCATGCACTATGTGCAGACAGGCATCCTGAAGACAGTGAGCGAAGTCTGGCTCCTGGTCCTGGCTGGCCAGGTCGTTGAGCGGAGAATGGAAATTGACCAACTTAGAGTGGAAGGGAGGAGGGTTTGTTTGCACATGATTCATGTAAGTTTCAGCCCCTTTCCCACGGAACAGAAAAGAAGAAAGTCCGCATCAGAAGACTTGTGGGGACCTGTGTGCTGTTAGAACCTGGGTCCAGGCCCCTGTCACAGGTGGCAGACACGGCTAACGTGTTGGCTGAAAGATAAGTGATACTGTTTTCTCTTAAACATTGAAGGTACTTCTGACCCTACCCATTGTAAATGTCCTCATGGTGTAGGTGACCAGCGCCACAGCAGTGCTGAGCCACACGATTCAGGGAGCTGCTTGGAGGGCGCATGGCACGGGGTTGATGGTGTCGGGATGCCGAGGGAGAGCACGGTCGCATCCCGTCCTGCAGGGCGGTGCCCTGGGATGAGGCATCGAGCACATTGCCAGGGACCGGGCCATGCAGCCTGCGCCCACAGTGTTTGTCCACCATTTTAACTAGAGTTCCATGAGGCTACTGAGGGGACAACCTCCGTTTCCTTTGACACAGCGCTGAGAATCCTTAGAGCAGGGAGGAAGGTGCCATGTAAGTTTCGCCTGAGGATTTTCTTAACCAGAGCGGCACACCAGCGTTCTGCTCTGCCCGTCTGATCGGGTGGACGGTATTTACCGAGGGTGCTGTGCCACAGGTGGCTCAGTAAGCAGGGACCGCATGCATAATTTCATACTGTTCTGAAAAGTACAGTTATCAAAATTAGTTCAATATATTTCTGATCGTTTTCTTCCCCAGTTTCCAGATTTTCTTCATGTTCTTTTTATCTTCAGCTTCCTGGTGTTTCATAAAACAAGCTGAATCCCTATTTTTTTCTTTCTTTGTGTTTCAGTGGCTCCTGGCCAGCTTCTGCGGCCCCATCCTGGATGGGCTGGGCTCCTGGCAGGTGGTGGCTATGAGCAGATGCGGAATTTCCCCTGATGTGCTTGGGGTGTTAGAATGTGGGCCAGTTGGACACTCCACTGTCCAGGCGCCCCAGGCGATCCTGCTTAGTATGAAGAACAGCCACTAAAGGACATGCCCAGAGGTTCTCCTGAGAAACAGGTACACAGTGAGCTCCACAGGCCCGGTGCTGGCATCCGCAGGTTAATGGCAGGATGGCAGGATTTTCCCGGTTTAACTGCTGCGGTATGTTCTAGTGAAGCTTTTGCTGTCTTCCTGTGTCGTAGGATGGGGCTGGTCTTAGTCACCGAACATTACCGGTTATGTCAGAGTGAAGACTTTACCTGGTTAGAGTCATAGTGTGTCATCGCCTTCTACATTGTTACACCCTAGACCTTCTTTGTCACATGTCCTTTGCAGTGAATTTATCTGCAATGTTAAGGGCTGGGTAAGGCTCAGGTCTGTAGTGGGAAAAATAATATTTTTTGGATTTCTTTGAATAGCATGCTTTAAAATGGTTTTCTAATTCAAAATTTTTATATGAGAATAAAGAGCAAAGCATATCTGCTAGAATGTAAAAGACATGTTCATTTTAGGTGGAAGGAATATAATACTAGAAGGAAATAGAAATCTACACAAATGAAGATGTCAGAAATGATAAAAATAAGAAAAATATAAGTGTAAGTCTATTTTGTCTTTTTTAATAGCTTAATAAGATATTTGACCTAAAATATAAGTAACGATATCTTGTGACATTTATAACATACTATATATGTTTGACCATAATTACACAGACAACAAGAGGGGAAACATGGGAATGTAGAAAGTTGTGAGCCGAGTGTATTGAAAGTAGGCTGTGGTAAATTCATAATTTATATTGCAACCCTAGCTCAACCACCAAACCAATAAAAAGTCCATAGTTGATATTAAATGGATCCTTAAAAAATACTCAACCCAAAACAAGGGAGAAAAAGAAGGATGAAGGAACATAGAAAACAACTGTGAGATAGTAGTTTTAAGTCTAACCATACTGTTAATTATGATGTATTAAATATAAATGATTGAAAAAACTAATTGAAAGGCAGAAAAAAATGTTAGCTTTGGATAGGATAAAGCAATACCCAATACTTCAAAATACACAAGAAGCGAAAAACAGAACTGAAAACAGACAATTCACAATTGTAGTTGGAGAACGCAACCCTCCTCTCTCTTTCTAACTGAACAAAGACTGTAAAAAACTTGAACAGTACAATCAACCATATTTAGAACATTCCATACAACTGCGAAATACACATTTTTTAAGTGGAAATGGAACATTTACCAAGATAGACCATATTTTGTCATAATGCAAACCTCAATATAAATAAAAGAAAAAATATATCCAGAGTATTTTCACTGAACAAAAGATAATTAAGCTAGAAATCAATAATAAAGTTATCTAGAAAATCTTCAAATATTCAGAATCTACACAGTAGCGCACCACATGGATGAAAAGTAAACCACTAAGAGAATTAGAAAAGACTTCGAAAAATGAACACAGCATGTCAAGATTTGTGGGATGCAGCTGAATTCGTGCTCAGAGGGAAATGTATAGCAGTAAAAGCTTTACTGGGAAAGACATTTCATAACCTAAATTTTCTCAAACTGGAAAAATAGAGCCAATTGAACCCAAAGTAAATTAAGAAAAAGAATCAAAACGAAAGCAGGTACTAAAGAAATAAAAAATAGAAAAATAGAGAAAAGTAGCAAAACCAAAAGCTGGTTCCTTGAAATGATCCATATGATTACAATCCTCTAGCTAGACTGATTGAGAAAAAAGAAGACACAAATTATTTATGACAGCAATGAGTATTGGGACATCAGTGCATATCCTACACACATGATCAGGTCACAGGGAAGATTAAGAGCAACTTTATGCCAGCAAATCTGATAATTTAGATAAACAGATTCCTCGACAGATCCACTTACCAAATTCAATCAAGAAGACTGACAATCCGAGGAATCCTCTGTGCTAAATAGATTGCATTTGTAACTACTTTACCTTCCTGTGAACAACCACCACAACGAAAGGACAGAAAACTTTAGGCCTGGGAGGACTCATGGGTGAATTTCATCGGAGAGTTAAAGAACCACAGTATCCTTTCTATAAGGCTTTTCCAGAAAATAGAGAAGTACTGAATTAAATCAATGAGGCCACAAGTATTAAGATATAAAAATGACACCAAAACGTTACAAGGAAACTACAGAGCAATATCCTTCATAAACATAGACAGAACTGTCATTAACACGATATAGTTAAAGCCAGCAATGTATGGAAATGACAGTAGGTCATGATCCAGTGGAATCGTATGCCAGGAACGTAAAGCTTATTCAACATTCAGAAATCAATCAGACTCCCTTTTAGCAACAGACTGAAAAAGTCAAACACATGATCACCTATTAAGTAGATGCAGAAAAAGTATTTAGAGAATGTCAACATCCATTCAAGATGAAAACTCAACAAACGAGGACTGGAGAGAGATTGCAATGATGCTAAAAGGCTATCCGTGTAAACCACTTAGCGTCACCCTCGGGCTAAAGACTAAATGCTTTCCACCTGAAACAGAAAACAAGAAGAGTATCCATTCTCACCACCTCTATCCAAAATTACACTGGAAATTTTAGCCAGTACAATAAGACAAGAAAAAGAAAGAAAAGACATAGACTGAAAAGAAAGAAATAAAATCTCCTTTATTCACATGATCATCCATGTAGAAAATTCTGAATAGTCTACAGAAAGCTACTGGAACTCTTAAGAGAGTTTAGTAAAATCCTCATGTGATAAAGGCCAAGTGAGTACGTGAGCCACACGAATTTTGCTCCCACTGACTTAGCAGGTCTCCATGCTCAAGCACACGCTGTCAGGTAGCAGTCGTTTGAAGGCTCTGTTAAGGAGCTTTGAGATTCAGGTAAGAAAGACAGCCAGAGAGTACGGAAAGCTGTCTCAGGGTATGTCTTTCAGCAGCTCGTTGGCGGATGACAAGTGCATCTCCCTCCGAAGCCAGGAGGCAGGTGTGAGGGTGTCCTTCATCTAGGCATGATGGCAGTCGTGGCGGTGTTTCCACATGCGTCCTCATGGCACTGGCGTGTGTCTTTAAAATATACCCTAAAGCAGAATTTCTTTGGTTTATTTCTTTAACAAGTGAGTAAAATTATTTATGAGAAAGACAGATTTTTGGCGAGCCCCTCGTCCCACAGTTTGGTCATGAATTAAAATTCCATTCTATGCAGAGCATCTAACCTTGTGGTGTTTCAGTCCTAGAGACACAGATGCAGAGACGTGAGGCCCAGCATCTACCCTGAGGCCCAGGTCACCTGCACAGATACCAGCTCCCAACAGAACTTCACCTGGTTTCAGGCAGAAGATTCTGGATGACGTTGCCTTATTCCCACTCTGTTTCCATTTTAACTGGACTTTTATTTAACACTGATCTACTCTCCAGTCCTAATCTCTACCTATTGGAAAAGACCATATTTTTAATTTTAGTTTAATTCTCACTATTTCTTCTTAGGCGGGGATTGCTACTCACCCTTTGCCTTCATCGGCTTTCCAATGTTTGGGATAAATGTTTTATCTGATGAATTGTTTGTAGTTTTCTGTCTCAATGTCAGCAATGCTCTCCCTGTCCGATGCCTCCTCATCATACAGTTCATCTGATTTTACCTCCAAATAATCCATCTTCCTTCATAGCCTTCCCACCTTCTTTAAGGCTTCCTGTGTGAGATTCCGACTATTTTTCCTTGGATCGATGACAAGCTTTCTAACTCTATTGCGTGGCATGGTCTTGCATAAATCCGTCCAATACCCACTCGGGCTTTATGACCAGGTCACACTCCCTTCTTTAAGGTCCTTCCATGTCCCCTGTCACCTACAGGGCAGAGTGGGTTCACATGGGTTCTCAGTGTCGTTGTCTGCAGCTCCCGCTCTTGTCCTTAGCTCCAGTCCTGCTCCAGCGACACCCCATATCGTGCGTGGCCCCAGGTTTACAGCACCAGTCTGAGCCCATGCCTGGCTGTGGCCCTTCGCAAGCTCTGGCTTCTCCATGCAGGGGAGAACCTCCCCACCCCCAAACACTTGTCCGTCTACCACGGCTTGGCTGTTTCTTCTTTGTGCTTCCAAAATGACCATCTTTGTTTTTTTAAATTTATAGTTAATCAAAATAAAATTACATGCCCATTTCATGCACTCAAATATATGCTTTTTCAAGGACAGGAAATGTGTATTTTAATATTTTAGTACCTAGTTCAATACATGACACACTGTCTTATTTACTCAATGATTGCTTTCAATAAATAAATGACATTCCAGATAGAATTTCTCCAAACCTGGAAGAGGCAGGAGAACAGAGGGAAGTATATGGGCTATGCTGGCTTCCTGATGTGGTGACTGTGGTTTTGGGGTGACACGGGCACCACAGCTTAAAGCACTAGATGGGAAATTTGTGCCCCTCCCACCCCTGGAGAGCTTTGGAAGTTATCAGTGTGCCTGAGGCCAACTGAAGCAGGACCCTGGCTTGGGGCCAGCACTGGTGCTTTCCTCCGACCCTGTGCGATTCACACGTGCAGCCACGGCTGGGACACTGTGTGCAGCAAGCCCGTGGTGTTTTAGCACAAGTGAAACCAATGCTACGCCAGGAAGCAAAGAGAAATAGAAGAGCAGAGGCATGTGGGTGTGGGGTCTGGTGAGGGTGGGGGGCACCGAGCATAGGGCAAGGGCAAAGCCAAGGGCGTGTGCGAAGGAGAGCATGGGCATCTGCTGGGGGCTTGGTGGCCTCTTCAGTTACAAGGTGGGTCCCAAAGTGGAATTTGAAGGAGGAAGCTAAAGGAGACAGACAAATGTCGTGTCTGCAGAGACTGGTGAAGTGGAGAACCCACACATGTCCCTCTTCTGGGAAAGATTGCCTCAAAAAAGTTGTCCCTTGTCTTTTGTATCTTTAATGTCAGATTTTGCTCCCAAAATTGACTTCTTGAAATTCTCATTGTACACTCTACTTGGGAGCTATTATTTGTGTTATATTTTTAACCCTTAGGCACATGGTTCTTTATTAAGCCCACAGTCTAGTCCGTAATTGAGCTGTGAGGAAGCAGCATTTCTTTGTCTTCCCTGCTAATAAGTAATGAGGCAGCTTGTCACGAATCTGGTGCTCCTGACACAAGTCACCTTGGCACTTACTTTAAAATACATCGTGCACCACAATTGACCTAGAATCACAAAAAGCCACTATTGTATTAGAAACAGCACTGGCTCCTGTCCCTTCATTATGTAAATCTGACTTTTGAGAAGATGTCATAGCAGCAGGAACTGTCAGGCCACCTGCAATCACCTGCCATCAAGTCCATCTCCCCCACTGGCATGGGCCTCTCTCCCTACAGGGGTTTCCTCAGGGGAAATTTATTATCAAGTAAAAAAATATATTCATGTTTTATCACTCAAGTTTTCCCAGAACTTTGAAACAAGACTTCATGTTTTAGTCTTTTAATATGCTCCTTACTGATAGCCCATGCAGGCCTTAGATGAGCACCTGCTACATGCAAGGTACGATGTACAGTGGTCGGGTTTAGCTGAGAGGCACAGACGGACCCAGTGGCTGCCTGGGCCTGCAGGCAGTGCCAGTGCAGTGTCCGATCCATTTTCTGCACACCCATGATGAAGTCACAGTGAGAGATTAGCAGCAACAACTAATAACAAAACAGAGTATATTAAGGTACTACAATAAAAGTTCCGTGCATGTGGTGTGATGAAGATCAGTGTGATATGAGCACAGATGCTGGGATCTGACTCATTTTGGCCACAGTGTGGATGATGGCGTGGCACACGGAGCAGAGACGACCCACCACCAGGAGGGGTGGAGTGGGCGCCCACACTCAGCCTCCTGCTTGGAATGGTGTGCGCACTGGAACCCGTGCTGGTTTGTCCTGGCATCTGACGTGCTTCAGACACTGTCAGAGCTGGTGGAGATGCTAGGCCGAGGCTCAGGGAAGACCTCAGGCTTGTCAATGACAGATTTCAGTAAGACAACGTGTCCTACAAGGTCCTTCATCTCTGTTGCTAAATCATTGTGATAATCTTCCGAAGGTAGTAGAGTCACTCAGGTTTTATGGGGTGGCAAGTGTCACAGTGGCAGAGTTCCTTCTCCGTGGTCACTCGTCTGCTGCATAAGCTTGACCTGCCAGTGATGGTGCTGGGTCTCTGCTGTGCCAGATGCTGCAGTGGGATCTTCTTGGGGCGAGTACCAGGCCTGAACGATGAGCCGGGCCGTGTATGTTGGGGCCACTCTCCTGTGACGAGGCTGGTTTGTGGGGGATGACATGGGGCTAGCCATTAAAGATGGTGATTCTGGGATTGAGAGGAAAGGGGATGAGGTCCTGGTGTGGCAGCGAGAAAGGCTGAGACAGGGGCAGAGGCGGTACACAGGGCACCTCGCGGAGTCATACGCCTGAGACTTATGCCATTGTACACCAGAGTCACCCCAATAAATCTAACTCAGTAAAGGGCCAGGGTTGAGCTGCGCTGGACGCAGGATTCGATCAGTTTGATGGGGGGAATGCGGGGAAACTCTCTTAGAGTGACTTTGGTCACACACGCAACTTCCTGTTTAGCATTTATCAGTGGTATTTATGTGCGTCTAAGTTTTCTTCAGTTACTTACAATGACCCCATTTATAAGTTCTTTGCATCTTTTCTGAAAGAATTTGTAGGACATGGGGCCTTTCTTCCTCACTCTGACAGTCCCTTAAATGGTCATTCTGCATTCTTTTGGCCACCTATCCCCTTCTCTACTTTCCCCTTTTCTTCTCAAAAGTTCGATCAGGTTCTCATGACGGTTTTATGCCAACCTTACTCTTAATTTTTCTACTCACAAAAGTAAAGCCAAAAAGAATTGGCTGTTCCTGTACCCTTTGTTTATTGACTGTTTTCTCTCTGTTAGATAGTAAACCCACATGCGTTGTTATGTTTAATACTTAGAATAAAACCGAGCTCCTCCTGTGTGACTCAGAAGATGCCGTGACCATGTCCTGTACAGAATGTGAACGAGGCCTGGCGTGGCTGGCACAGGGCCGTACTTGGGCTGCACAGCCGAGGGGTGCAAGGTAACCACACATGAAACGTTGTGCTGAGATCCTCTACCCTCCCTGGCAGAGGTGGGTTGGAGCAGAGGTTCTGTGAGGTGTATGTGGCATCCACATTCGAAATGCTTGGCTAACAGATCACTGAGACACACAGGAGAGTCTGGAGTGTTCTGCAGAGTATCTGAGCAGAGTGAGACACATTGCTCAGAACAATTATGTAAGACTTCGATCATCTGAACGATATCTTTATAGAATTTTCATGTTACTTCAGCTTGAAACTGTTAAATCAGATGTCTTTTTTTTTTTACTTTCTTCCATTATTTCTACTATTTATATGAAAATTATTTTCAAAGCGACCCATGAAGAGAATAATTCAGGAGTCGCAAATCTGTTTCTTCACTGTCATTGACACATATGCTTCAGAGCCCATCTGTTCAATGTGCTTTGCTAGTTTTTATTAATTTCACTTTTCAATTTTGGTCTTTACATATGTGTAATTTCATACAGTGCCCTGTGAAGGGTAGGTTTTTAAAGAATTAGCAGAGAAATTAAAGGTGATGAATCTTATGGCATGAAACTACAAGGGAACTCCAGCTCGTTTGCAATGTCTGAGATGGGTGTTTCTTCGTGTGTCACTCCTTGGTGCCCAGCATGTCTCTGATGCAGTGGCGGTTTTATCCTGAGTGGTCACAGGGTCAGGAACAAAGGGACACTTAAGTGTGGGAATGAGGTTGCTAGGGAGATGAGAGAGGGAAGGGCTCACAACACACTTCGAATCTTTCCGATAAACCATGAGAAGTACAAGACCCACTGGTGCTGACATTGTTTAGTTTCTTCCATGGAAATGTGATAGAAGTTAAACCTTGAACCCGAGTTTAACAGACATGCCGCTCAGATCATCGGCTCCTCCCTCCCACGCGGTCAGGTTGGTTTTCTCTCCCAGTGAGGCATTTATTAGGGGATATGTGTCCCCAATGATCTATCTATTGATCTCTTGTAGATTTTCCCAGATAATACATGTTGGTGATACCTGTGTGTGGATGAGTGCATGCGTATGGATACGCATGTGTGCGTTTTTAATTGTGTAGTCAGTTACCGTCGGTCCAGACAGTACTGGAAAGCAGCTTGTTCTGGGCCAAGGTGAGTGATGAGCTTAGGTCGATTCTCTGATGGGAGGTGGTGAATGAGAGGGACTTTTGCACGTAGACTAGTGAAACTCATTAGAACCCTGACTGTTCTAACAGTCACAGTGGGTAGTGACATCAGCAAGCAAGGAAATAGAGACTGACCTGTAGTTACCACTGTCGTCTTTCTGCACACTCTTCTCTAAAATTTTAATATTTGAGTCCATAGAAAAACTCTGTTTATATGATAAATGTAACTTGAGGATAATTTAGCTTACTGCATTTTGTGCTTTTTAAAGAGTTTTTTGTTGTTGTTGTTGTTGTTGTTGGCCGGAAATCGTGCTTCTGAAAGCACAAATGGAGAGTCCCCTCTTTCACAGATAATGCATGTGTACACTGCATGTAGTTTGATCCATATTGCAGTATCTTTTAACTCGGAAGATTTAAAATTGCCTATTATTTTATCAGTGAGCACTCTGTTGGTGCATTTCCCACTCTGGTCCTGTTAAAACAGCTTACCGGTTTCCAGAATTTTTGCCAAGTGTCAGCAGATGCCATCATTTTTCTCTTCATGTACCCATCGTCTCTCTAATCAATGTATGGATATACACTTTATATGCATACCCAAATTAATTCAAGTTGAGGACTGTGTTTTATAATTTTTATAATTGCCCAAAGCAGCAGAGCTAGGTATGATTTGCTCCTTGCTGAATAATTAGACAATATCAATAACTTAAGGCATAACGATTGGGGGAAGACTATGTTCATGAATGAGTTTATTATTTTAAGAAGATTTAGCAATTATGCATTCTCTAATATTGATTTCCACTAAATTCTCTCTTGAAATTGGAGAGGCTGGTGATAAAACCTTTCATCTAGCTCCACCGCAGTAGACTTAAGGAGTGAACTGGCTGCCTGCCTGGCCCACACCTAGCTTCATGTAGCAATGAGCTGCATGATGTAACAGAGGGTGTTATCTCAATAAAAAAAAAGAGAGAACAGGTGTGGCTGGATCCAGAAGTTTGTTGACCAGATGTGAAAGCAAGGGGAAATGTGGCATGCTATGGATTGCTTTATGTCCCTTTTGTATTATTTGGCATTTCTCTTTGGAATATGCTTTATTTCATGTATGTGAATTACATTTATCTGTCACTGTGGATTGCCACCCATGAGTGGGTCCTTGAGGGAAAACTCTGTAATAAAATGTCAATATTTTAATGTGTAGGTAGGCAGGTATGACACGTTAGATGACAAACCGCCACTTAGAGTGACTTGAGAAAATATGCGCAGAGAGTCAACTTCCTCGAAGATGGGAAAGTGAAGGTGTGCTGTTTCTCTGACTCTTTTCCATTTGTTGGAAACCAGCTGGTTTCCGATTCTTTGTCACTGTCTACTGTCGTCAAAACGCTTTGCTGTGTGCCAGACGTCTCACCAGCACTTCTTGTCATTTGGGAAACTGTCCTGTAGTCCACCTTCCCTCTCCGGCAAAAGCAATATTTATGTTAAGATCAATGAGTTTGGATTGATCTGAAACATTGATAATCTTCATATGTTCTTGTGCCTTGCATACATCAATTCCCTAGTAAACGCTTGCTGCATGCACACATTAGTAATTTAATAGATGAAATCTTTCCTGCTCTCAAAAAGTATTGCATTTGTTGGGGAAATTGAAACAAGAGAATAAATAACTAATCAAATTAAGAGCAAGACTGGTGTCTGAGGGTTTTGCAGACAGACACGCTCAGGGGACAAAGTTGAGAGAGAGCAGTGCGTGCCATACGGGATTGTGAGAGCAAGTTAGATGCACAAGTCTTGTTCTTCTGATTGTTTTACACCTTTATTATGCACTTTTCTGTAGCTCTGGAGTGTTCTGTTGGAGAACTTGTTTTACCTCAAGAAGAAATCTGAAAATTATATAATTATATTAACCAATGTTGCCCCCATAAACCTAATAAAAAAAGTGAAACCTACGCCTTACTGACTCTGTGGGGACAGGCACTAGGACCTGGGGGAGCACTGCAGGGAGCAGGGCACACTGTCACTGGGAGGTCCCCCAGGGCGGGGTCCACCCAGGGCAGTGACCTCAGGTAACCTGGGTTGATTAGTCTGCTCCTTGATATGTGGGTGCCACGCCAGTTCCTTACGTGTATTGTAGGGAGCAATCTGAGAAGCATGCGTTTCACCCCGTTTAATCAACGAGTTTAAAGCCCAGGGGAGTAAGGGTACTGTCTGGTTAGCACAGCTACTGGGGACACTTGGCAGCTTTAAAAGACGTCTATGGGGACATGTTGGCTTTGTCATTGAGACAAAGCTTGTCATTTTTTTTTTTTTGGTACAAAATATAGTCTCAGAGTTTCATACAGGATCTAATAGTGTTATTCAGGAAGTGGGTTATAACATAAGATTTCCAATTTCTTCTAGTTGTACAGAAAATATCCCCCAAGATTGAGTTGATAATATAATGGCTAATAATTTAAAATGTGGTTACTAAATGTTTATGTCTACTTAACTACACAAAAGATATTTTACTGTAGAATGTCTAAATGCCTGTTTCATTTTTATGAGTCAAAGTGTTAGCAACATTTTATCAAAATGAGTTCTTCATTTTTAAGTACTTGCAATATTTATATCTATATTCAGGATGTTTCTATTATAATTCCTAGGCTACACGGTGATGTTTGTAATAGGTGGTGTTTGTAATAATGTAAAGGTCGCTTTTTCATTGTTAAAGTATTCTGGGTTAATGACAGTTTTAGTACCCTTACTCATTAGCAAGACTAGAATGCAGAATGGTAGGGAGTCACACCTGCTGCTATGCATATCTCTTGCATTTTGTTTTATCTGCACAGAGACTGGTGGAGGGGGGGGCGGGGTGGGGGAGGGGAGAGCAGCAGGGACAATAGAAGTTTTATCAGGAGTTGTCAGGAGGTGGGGAAAGCTACATTAAGGTCTGTCTGCCTGGAAGGGAAAGCACTTCCAGGAGGAGTTTGGGGACTAGCCCATTCCATGTGAAAGCAGAGTGTGTGGGAGGTGACCTGTGGTGGTTCAAGTGACACACATTCACCCTGCAGTCTCATGTGACAAATGACTGTATGGAACACTGTTGGAAGTAGTCCAGAAAATGGTTAAATCAAAAAACAGTTTCTCAAGCAAAGCAATTCCTTGAACAGGGAAGAATAGAGAGAGACCAAGGAACAGGGACACCTAATTTTCAGTGACGGGTGTAGTGGCTGTGGTAACAGGTGGTCAGCCTCACTTGGCCAGCCTGCATGGTGGATTGGAGGAAGAGAGGCAGGCAGCGGTGGCTGCCCCCAGCCCAGTACCGTCCCGGGACATCGGGCTCTGGTCTCCGGAGGCTGTTATTTCTTGCTGCTTCTGACTGTGTCTGGCGAGGGGCTGTTGACCACCTCTGGGAGAGGAGGCATCATCTTCCTCTACTTACTACATGTGTCACTTTCATTTGGGGACCTTGTACTAGCTTTATTGCTTTTCCATCTCTGTACTCACTTATTTTTATTTTATTATATATTTAGTACTTAAACATCTTTTTCTTTCTGCTTTCCTTTGGTTTATTTTGAATTCCATTTTTAATTAGTAGTTTTTATTTATTTTTATTTGCTGATAGACGTATATAAAGCTATAAATTTAACCCCTGATGATGACTTTTGTTACATCCAATCGATCCAGTTAGGGAACTATTTTACAATCCCTTTCTTGGGGGAGTTTGCATGTCTGGATCACGTCTCCCCTGAGCCCAGGGTGTGAGTGTCCTTATGTGCGACACTCCTGTCTACATCCCCCGTGTCTATGCCCCTCCCTCACGCACACTGACGATGTGCCTTGGAGCCTCCATGCTCCTGCTCTTGGTCACTCAGCTTACTGTGGGCCTAACAAGGTGAAGTGACATCTTCCATTTGTGGTTTCTGTTTCAGTTTATTTGCATTTCCTGTAGTTTTTTTCCCCCTCCTCTATGGAAGTTGCTGCTTTGTGATTTGGTGCTTAGGTTTCTGTTTTTGCTGTTTAGAAAGGTTTACATTATTTCTCTGATAATTTCCAATAATCCATCTAGTCTTTAATTCCTTGCATTTTCAATTTGTTTCTATTTCCAGACAATAATATGGGTACATTTCCTTTTCCCCCTGCCTCCTTGCTTCATTTCACCACTCTTTTTTAGTTAATATTCAACGGTTTGGTACTGTACTATTAATTTCTGAAAATGTTTTTCAAATGTCTTGTACAGCTTCTGATGATCAGCCAGGTCCTCTCATTTAATGCCAGGATAATACAGTACATGTGAGGTGACAACCCTCATGCTGAAGACACAGAAAAGTCTCAGGCCCTGTCTGCCGTTCTTATACAACCTGGGTGGTGGGGACAGCCTCAGAAGTCAGCCCTCTGCTCCTCCTTCCTGGGTGACCTGGAGGGCCTCCAACGGGGGTATGTCTTATCAATTATGGAAATTATTAATGAAGAGTCTCTTTGCCTCCCTGTTAACTAATCAAATAATTAATGAGGTTTTAGTTATCAGTGTCCTTTATCCTTTTGACTTCTTAGATTTTTTTGTAATATTGATTAGGCTTTTAGATCCACATTATCACATAAAATCTGAACAAACATTTTTAATGTACAGTTGGATTTGAACATCAGAATCTATGGTTTCCAGAGGAATTTTCAGTGTTGCTTTAACTCATTATGAACCATATAGTGCTCACGGACATTCTTCTAGTCTTGGGTTTCACTCTTGAGATGGTTCTCTCTGTCTCTTGGCACCTGATTGAGTAAAATGGTTTAGTTCTGTTGTGTCGTTTTACTTTGTTTTAGGAATGTTACCCAGTCAAAGTTCTCAGTGGCGGGAGTGGCAGAGTGTGGGGGAGCCAGCTGGCAGGCAGTGGCTCTGCCCCTCCTGTTCCCATGGCTCAGTCCCGCCCCCTCTGGCCAAGGGTCTTCTCACCGTCAGCTGCAGTTTACACATGGTTTTTGCTCATCTGTCTAGACTGCCCAAGGCGTTCCGTTTCTGAGCTGTTATCCATCCACAGAAGGGGTCAGTTAAATTCATTACTGGCTGGAGCACAGACAGCATTAAATTCTGAGGTGGAATGCTGCCATAAAAGTGTCACTGGAGAGGATAAAGAAAAAGTACTCCTGTGGATTCTGTGTAATTTCTCTGGTTTGCCTTTTCCATCGCCGGCTGGCATCTCCATGGTGCTTGCGGGCAGATCTGATTCTGTCACATAGTGTCCTCAAAAGCTCTCCCCACGGCCTCAGTTAGTTTCCACGGGGATGTGCACCTCTTGTAGGCCCCGCCACACCCTGTACTAATCATCGGAGGTTTGTTTTTTTAAGAGTATTGAAACTACAAAGATGAGGGTTGCTAAAATTGTGTCTGTTTTCTGTAGCAAGTTATTGTCACTATTGTGCTTCACATCTTCAGAAAATTCCTCCCTTTTTATGGTGCCTCAGAAGTTTTTCCTGAGCCTGTGATACTGTCTCTTCCCTCAGTTTATCTGTCTTCAGATGGTGAATAAAGTTTTATTGCCTTCTTCTTCTCTAGTGGAGTGTTTGGGAAGATTCTCTGTACCATCTGGTTGATAAAACCATTAGTTCAGTAAATCAGTGCATACTATCATTTAATGAGCAACTTAGAATTTTTTAAACACTGCCAAGTAACCAGCATACCATTTTCCTATTACTTAACAATATTATTCCTTTAGTGAAAATGCTATAGAGAATTTAAAATAATTAAAAAAAAATCCTATAGTACAGACTGAAAACTCGAAAGAAATATATAAGAGAAATAAGTGCGGTAAGAAATTCCTTCATGTTCAAGGCCCTGCCCTTTGAATCAGTGTCCTTCATATCGATTTTCTGAGCATTTTCACTCTGTCCCAGAGAGAGCTGGAGCAGCAGCATTTACCTGACAGCGACTCTGGCCCCAGGAAATACCTTTCCAGATGAGTTTCAATGCCCATGCTTTCTGATCTCACCTGTTGGTGGGCCGTCGTCGTACAGTGGCCTGGACATGCGTGGGTGCATGAGCCCACGTCAGACGCCCTCTCAAGTTGGGAGCCTGGAGTGGCTTCCAGGTTTCCACATGGCACGTAGCAGACGGCCACCTCAGGCTGGTCTCCAGGCAGACGCATGTGGGAGGTGGACTCTGTTGCTAAGGGTGGTTTTGAACCCGTGAGTCTCGGAACTGGTGGAGTATGGGCTTTGCCAGTTGCTGTGGAGTTACCTGGCTGGTACATGGAGGTGGCTCTGTGTGGAGGACACGGACGTGCTTCCTCTCTCCCTTCAACTGTACTGGCAGCCTTGTTGCCAACCCGTGTGGTCCTCTGCTTTGCGGTCGCAGCCCCGCCTCAGTCTGGTGGAGAGGCCAGCACGGCACCCTTTGAGTTTGGGCGGTAGGGCAGCTTTTTTGCCTCCTAAGTGTTGGATGCGACTTCCTCTTATTCATAGTTTAATCTTGTACATCCCTGTACACCTTTCATGACTTAAGCTAAAGTCCGCGGTAAACTTATATTAAAATAGATGTAAACAATTAAAGATAAAGGACTCTAAGAGACCAGAGAAAAGTCGCTTTGGTTATCTGCTCTTGTTGCTATATGGAATCTCCAGTCCGATTGGACTTGAAACAACGGAATGAAAGCGTCTTCTGTGACCAGTCATGTGCCACTCTGCAATGTGCGTGCCCCTTCTCAGTGAGACGCGTTTTGGGTAATCGTGTATCGTTGATGTTGTACATCGAGGTGAAGTGCCCTGCCATTCCTGCACGAATCATGGGGAGGTGTGTCGTAGGGCTGTGGTCGCGCTTGCCTGTGAAGGGGTGTCCCCATTTCCTGCCCCGTTCTTTGTCAGTGAGCGTCTTGCACATGGCACGTAAAATGCAGTTACCAAAGGCCAAGAGAGATTCTACCTCATGAGGAACTATCCTCTGTCCCTGCAGCCTTCGACTGGGAACGGCTGTCACCAGGAGGCCGGGAGAGGACTGGCTGGCCTGGTGCTGGGTGAGTGTGACGCTTTGCTGGTCAGAGTGTCATATTTGCCCCTTTGTTGTCACTGTGGAAGCATGTCTGGGGGCGTGAGAATCTTGGTTATATCTGACACCCTCAGCTGAACTGCAGCTGGTCAGAATCCCGCAAACAGGATCATCAGCTCATATAAAATAAGTTTCAGGAGAATTTTAGAACTAAAATTAGGAAAAAAAGCCATGCTGAGTAAAATAGGAATGTCTGCTGTCTCTCCAGATGTAGAAAGACATTCAGTGCCTAAAAATCATTATGAAATTAAGAAATATGTTATATAAATGTAAGCTTTTCATGCAGAAATACTCAAAAATCAAATAAATTTTAAAAATTGACAAAATATTATGCTACTGTGGGTTTATACAAATTATAACAAAATATTAAAATCTAAATGGATAAATGATTAAAGCATCAGATCAGGCTATTGGCAGAAGTAAAATTATAACTGATTAAATCCTTGTAAATGATATATTTAAAATTAAGATAAATCAAATTTAAATCAAGTCTTACAAATTAAAAGCAAAATATATTTTAAGCCTATCAAATTACCGAAGGCTTTTAAAAATTTCAATATCGAATGATGTTAAAGATAAGACAGAACTCCACAGGTTATTGGTGGGAAGTTATATTTCTATTCCCTTCATAGAAAGCAACCTAGAAATATAGCTATCAAAAGCTCTTAGATTAATTAGATTAATTTCTACATATTCCATTCTTGGACATTTCTTTCTAAAGTGGTAGGCAGATTGTATTCAAGGTATTTACATGAGAAAAGTGTAAACAACTCAAACGTCCAATCAAGCAGAAATGGCTACACTTGGAAGGTCCCTTAGTGGCTTGAGAAGTGGCCTGTGCCAGAGGCTGCTCCTGTTGTGATGACAGCTCAGCCCAGGGAGGGAGAACATCGTTCATGAAACAACGGGAAAAGAAACGCAGACAGGCCTGAGGTTCAGGCCAGGAGGGACCAAGCAGGTGATGCAGGGCAGAACAGGGTCCTGGCCTGGAATCACTTAATGGACAAAGGGCCTGGGGCGGTGACAGTGTGGAGGTGAGGGGGGTGACTGGAGGTGGGGGGCATGGGGTCCATGGGGCCTTCTCAGCACCAGCCTGCGCCCCGCAGGCCAGCATGGGGGTGTGGCGGGGCGGCCATGTCTCAGATGGACACCACTTCTTATCGTCCAAGACACTGCTTCTTCTTAGTGTCCAGGTGGCTTTTCTGAAGTGGAGTGATGCTTATATTGTGCTGAAGAATCAAAGTTTTATGTCCGTTTAGTTTTTATTGAAATAGTGATTAGAAATTCAGATGGATTTTTTTTTGGAATGACTAGAGGAAATGGAGTTATATATCCTGTGACACTGGAGTAGAACAAACCGGAAATTTTAGTCCAGTTATCACGACCTGGACTGACAGCGAGAACGAGACCAGTTCCAGGCTCTCAGTGGTGTCTTCCTGGCCCCAAGCTCTCCTGGGACGGTGACGTCCCTCCAGTTAATAAGCATAGCCAGTCTCACCGTGGTGTGTTGCCTGTTTTTCTGTACATTTCCAAACCAGAACTTAAAATGCAGAACGGTGCCCCTCTGAGTTGGTGGTCATTAGATCTCTCATTGGTCAGCCGCGCAGGGAGCTGGATCGTGGATGTGGCCATGTGACATCAGTGCCTCTGGGAGCAGAGCAGGAGGGAGGTCACGAGCAGAATGTGGTTGCCCACTCTGCATGGTGTCTTGAATCTTTTAGAAAGTGATATGAGTTTTTCCTATTTGAAGTAATATTTTAAAGTCATGTGTTTTAAAGTCGATTGTAAGTTTACTGTTATCTTTGTTATCTGGTGTGTAGATTTGACAGTATGAATAAAAGTTCACCGCTGTATCTTCAATTTCCTCTTTGGTATCTTGACTATTTGAAGGAAGATTCTTTTGCAGTTTCATAAAAACTGATTTTAAAGCTGATACACAAACTTGGGACATCGTTTGGAACCGCCCTTAAACTAAAGCTCCCCTTGTGCCTTCAGTGTCGAGTCAGATAACAATCACAATTTCCTTTGAAACGAAAGCACAGAGAACTCGCAACTGTATATATGATTGCACAAATAAAAGCTTTCATTTATTTAAGAATATCGTGTCACCTTCTCTCAGCCACAGTCTGTTCCTCAGAAAGGTCCCCAGCATTGCCATTGCGGCCCTCACTGTGGTCTGAGGAGCTGTGTCTTGATCATCCTGTTTCCTTTCTGTAAACATCCTGGACATCACGTTGGCATTCTGTGATTACCATCTTAATTGCCAAACTTATTATCATGAATATGCGACTATCACAATCTTATTTTTATTACTTTCCTCTCTTTAAAGCCAAAACATGCTTATTTTGTTGTCCCTTTTTGAAAACACTTGTCAGATTTACCTACATTTCTGAGGTATCCATACCTTCACTGCTGTTTCTGCAAATGTTGGCTGAGCAGCAGGACGGCGAGGTGGTGGGGTCCAGACAAGTCACACTCACACACAAAGCCTGCACCAAAGGACTCGTGTCTGCAGGAGCTGAGCTTGGAGGCGGCCATGTCTGAGACCCTAAGACTGTGTGTACCCGTGATGATAGAGTGTGCCTGAGATGCGGGGGCCGCCTGTGGGAGGACCGGTCACCTCAGCCCACAGCAGCCCGGGGGCCCCCGGGCCAGGTCCTCATCACTCGGAGGCTTCAAAGATGAGTAGAAATTCTCCAGAGGTAATTGCTTTCTGGTCAGAAAAAGGCCCGGACTTCTCAGGTGGAATCGAAGCTCATGGAAGCATAGGGTCTGCGGCAATTGAGGGTTGCAGGTGTTACAAAATTCTGGACCACAGCTTCTGAGAAAGGAGGTGATGAGGATGATGCAGGTTAGAGAGAAGGGGCCGGGCAGTGAGGCCACCGCATCTTTTCGATGAGTTTGTGGAGGCCGAACAGCCTGAAAGGCAGGGTGTGTGTTTGTAGTTCAGGCTGTAGGGAGAACCAAAGACAGGGATTGTAAGGTCCCAGTTGGGCAGTTACTCCCTGAAACCGGACAAGAGCCATGGGCTTCTGAGTGATGAGGACAGCACAGGGTGTGGAGGAGGTGACGGGTCTGAGGGAGGCGAGGATGGGAACACTGAACAAACGAAGCAAAACGAAACAGGCCGTGGAGGTTAAATGCATGAGGGAGAGACTCTTCTGAGTATTGGGGCAAGAGGTGGGGCTGGGGTTCGAGGCACTGGGATTGCTGAGTTAAGGGGACTCGCCCACCAGCACTGGGCTGGACCTCCACAGGGACGTCAGGGTGCATCAGCATGGACCCTGAGCCAGCCGAAAGTGCAGTTGGCCTCTGGGGGACTGGCAGGCGCCGGTTATGTTGGGAGGGGGGATGATGGGTGGAGCAGAGGACACCGGCTCAGGGACACAGGCTTGGTCCAGCGTCCCACATAGGTGGGGGGCCTGTGGCAGCTGGACCAAGCCTGTGGCCCTGAGCCCGGGCTGCCACCGGCCCCCCGCCTCTGGAAAGCTCTTCCATCTCTCAGGAGGATGACGTCCTCTGGTCTTCAGAGTCTTCTCTGTGCTCAGAGGTCGTGGGCCTTTGAGCTCCTTACTGTGGTGGTGGCTGCAGTCACTGCAATTGTGATTTACATTCCAAGGCCTGGACCAAATTTTACAGCCCTACATCTTGAAAAAAGAAAAATATAATTTTGCATAATGCATTGTGTTCCAGTAGTTCCAAACTTCACTTCCCAAACCTCTTCTTTTGTCATCTTGAATCTTGAAATAATCTCGGGGACTGTCGTAGGAGACTGCTGCTGGTTTGTTCCTGTTAAGATGCATTTTGTTGGCTGATAAACTGTAAAAAGTAAAACCCCATGGAAATGGATTCTGAAAGCAGACAGACTAAGGGGCCTGGGGTGAGCTGTGTGGCACTGGTTTGGTGAGTCAAAAACTGACTGGATTTGGAAACCAAAAACTGTCTGCCTAGAAATCAAATGGTCTTTGTGAACTATTGGTAGTATTAATGAAAAAGTATTAGTTATGAAAAGAAGTGAAGCACATTAGTTTAAACCCCACTGGCGGATTCTGGGCAGAGATGCGTAAGAGGAGAAAATCCATGTCTGGCCATCACACAAAGTCTGGAACCAGCAGGGAGCGAATTTTGTATTTCAGTTTCCCATCAGGATAAAAAGGAAATGTTCAGAGATTCTCACAGTAACTTGTTTCCTCTCTGCCATAGTCCAAATTATTAAAAGTCGACGAGGCCCAGTTTCCAGGTAATTTACTGTTTGCAAATTTTATTTGTTAATTCCTGGAAAACTGGCTAATAATATTTTTAGTAAAGATAGGTCAGAGCCAAGACTTGTCTTATTTGATTATTTCTCTGAAATAAGTTTAAAACTCACGTAAAAACTCTTAACTATGAGAGCTTCAAAAGTATTTATTGTGAAGGTTAGAATGATGTACTCAGACCGTTTCCCCAAATGTCTATACTATTACTGGTATGACAGAATGAAGCAAAAAAGAAAAATAAAGTTCTTATTTTTCAAATGGCCAGATTCAGGATTAGTTTTACAAGGGGAGAAGATTTAATAGTGGAATCTTTCCCTCCGTCTGTCTTTCTGTCTTTCTTTTTGTCTACCCATTTTATCGAGCCTGCCTTCACATTATGCCCAGAATCCCATAATCTGTCAACTGCCTGTCTTCCACTATCAGTCCAGCCAATGCCAACACCGTCTTCTGCCCTCAATTACCCAGCAGACCTGGCAGCTGGTCTCCTCGCTTCTGCTTTAGGGGCAGATTCAGCTCAGCAGCGGGGGTGGTTTTCATGCCTGCAGATCACAGCTCTGTCTCATGGTGGTCTGCCTTCACAGTCCCCCCTGAGGAGCTGCCTCTGAGTCAGCACCATACTGTCCCCCGGCCAGGGGCTGGTACGAGGAGAGAGTTCAATGCGTGCTTTCTGAACCAGTGCAATTAAACGAAGGGTGGAACTACCTAAAGAGACAGCTTCAGTGCCCACTTGAAGATTCAACGACTCAGAAGACTCTAAAATATCAACAAAACATTTCACAGGAAATTTAGCTTGACTTTTCTAAACACCTGGACCTTGTGTGGGGCTCTAGGAAATGAGGTAGGCTGGGCTAAGTTGAATGGAGGGACTTCTTGAGCAGGATTTTCCTGCGGAGTCGGGAATGGCCTGCCAGCCCTGTGCCCTCCCGGAGCCTGGACCCTGTGACAGTGCCCATGTGTGCCGGCACGGCGTCTGCCCTGTACGTCAGGGGCAGCGAGGGTGTCGTTTGCGTCAGTGCCCGTTGGGGACTGGTCTGGTTCTCCCTGGCTTTCACCTGTCACCTCTTCGGGGCGGGAAGGAAGGGGGGTGTGCGCCACGTGGGAGGCACGCGGACCCGTCTGGATGCTCCAGCGAGTTCACAGAGTGTAGGAGGCATCTGCCACGTCTGGCTTCCACAGTGACGTAAGCAGGGAGGTGGCAGAGATGATCTTGGTACAAGCTGTCTTACATGCGACGACATCTCCCCCTGAAGCCTGAAGCAGGCCAGGCCACTCACGCCTGACGCAGAACCTCGCAGGTCCTGGTCTCTTCCAGCGGGTCCCCATCCCTTGCAGCAGGCCCCTTGCGCATGCTCCATGCAGTGCTGCCCTCTGGCGCCCCTAACGGCCAGGTGTGGCAGGTGCGTGGTGCGTTCCCGTCCAGCCTCATCCTCGTCCGTGGGGTGTTGGCTGCTGGTGGCCCTCAGCTGCCTCTCTGTAAATTGTCCTCAGGTGGAGGAAGCTGCCTTGCCTTTTTGTCCCCGTCTGGGGCCGGCCCACATCCACTGAGTGGACGTAGGGTGATGAGGTGGGGCAGGCTTCTGTTTCCGTCTGGGACAACTGTGAGTGACATGTCGGCCGGCAGACCCAGAGCAGTTGGAAGCTTCTCGAGAGGCAGCGGCAGCCATGGTCAGATCCCTTCTCTCGGTGAGGCTTACTCTTTCCCTGGCAGCTGCTGCGCCTGGGAATGCACTTCTCCTGCAGGACCAGAGACGGGTACTGTCCTCGTGTCATTTCACGCCCCAGCCCTGATCCCGCAGGGCGCGCTTGAGGACGTGATGGGAGCTTCTGCGGTGCTCCTTGGCGACTGTTCCACCCTCCTCCAGTAGGTCCGGTGATAGAGATGAATAAGCGATTGAACGGAAATGAGGTACGCTGTGGAGTATACAATGATGAAAAAGCAGCTTCATCTTTCGTGAATGGAATGTAATCTCATATGTAACAATTTCAAGGAAAGAAATACAGCAAAGTTAGCTTGTTTAAGATGCTACTATGTAATGCATTCATTGCATGTTTATTACATTTTGCTTTATAGTTAAGCCTCTTGACGACAGTTCCTCAAAACCACTACCACTACTGAATCTGTTTCTCCTTCCCTCTACTCCATTCACCATCGTGCATTTTCCTGGTTCATCCCTTGGTTCCCCCCGTGTATGCATGAGAGCTCATCGAAAACCCCCAGATCAGAGGCTTTTGTGCTGGAAGAGTTCTTGAGGCCCGTTTTCCCCAAACACCTCACTTGGTGAGAGAGGTCAGCTCTGTGCCGGCAGTGAAGCCGCCCTCCTGCTCCCGCCTCCCTCCCCACCCTGCTCTGGCCGCTGGGGCCTGTGGCCTGTGGCCTGTGCACGGAGCATCCCCCTCGTCACTCTGCATCCGGGGGCTGAAACCATGGGTGGTGTTGGCGGCCGCTCAGCTGACACCAAGTAGTCATTTGCATTTCATCAGCCTGTTTACCCTGAGATTTCTCTTATGTGTGTGTGTTTCTTACCGTCTGTCTGCCATGCAACTGCCTCACCATATGTAAGCTCCGTGACAGTCACCACGACCTGGCTGTGTGCCTTTCAGAGCAGGGGACAAATGAGTGACTGTGACGGAGCACCTCACCTGAAGCCCCCACCTGGTTACAGTCAGAGCTGGAAACTGTCACCCATATCTCTGAAGCCCCTGGTCAGAGTTCTGTTTCCTGCAACAGGTTGCGTGGCAGAACTCAGGGCATTTATGACACCTGCCGTGCACAGGCATTCCATCATTGTGGGTGATCCAATATTAAGGTGTTGTCTCTGCTGTGTCTCAGACCTTTGTTCTTTGAAATTCTTTCCCCTTCTTAGCTCATCTGAGCCTGTCCTCTAGACTCTGCTCTTTTCTGCTTGCTCTGTTTCTTTCTTCACTTTGTGCTGCCTCATTAACGAAATGGCTGTTGTATCACACGGCGTACTTGCTTGCCTCCATAAAACTATCTGAATCTCTTAAGCCCTGGATGCTTGGTGCTGAGGTTTTGTGCGAAAGGCCAAGTCGATTTACAGATGACCACTGCTTCACCTTTCCTGTTCGTGCTGTTGCTAACTGCTCACGTGGAAAAGCCTCGCCCACGAGAGAAACGGGAGCGTTACCGGACTTGCTTGCGTCACAGCTCAAAAGCTGCAAGGCGGAAACTGAATCAGCTCTCCACTTGGGTTCACAGCGACAGACATTTATGTTAAAATGGCAAAGACAAGTAGCTCTACCTCTCTCTAACTCATTGTTTTCACACAATGCATCAGACTCACCCATGTGAAATGCCAAATGCACCCTGACCCGCTTCCAAGTTAATAATGTTCTGTAGGAATCCATTTGGATTTCTCCCCCCATTTGGTACATTTAATGTCATTTCAAACCCTGCCAGTTTAATTTTAAATGAAATGCAGTGGCATTTCCAGGGTCCAGACTCTGCAAAATAGATCCAGTTACCACCTCCGCTGAAGGCGCTTCAGCAGGAGGTAGCTTGGCTGCTCGCCACAGCGGTGCACGCGGCCTGGGGTGGGGGGACCAACCTTGGTGTTGGGCCCCCGCCTCTTCCCTTCACTGTCAGACATTGATTTGTTTTAGGTTTTTTGTAGCTAGGAACGGTGTCAAATAACAATGGATGGAAGATGTAAAAAAAAGGTTTTTTGAACTATTTTTCAGTCTTTTGACTGAGCAGTTTGCCTTGAGCGGTGTGTCCTGCCTCTGTTCTGTGCTGCGCCACCTTTGAGAGGGATCTGTGGGTCTCATGGAAAAGTCGGTCAGGGAGCCACTACCTATGACACTATCCTCCTGAAAACCCACCCTGTGAACCACACACAAGGGCCCTGGGAATTCCTGCATGCGGGGTACTGCTGAGATGCCCCTGACTCAGATTTGTCGACAGTTCATTAAAAAAAATAAATCAGTACCTTTTAGTTAAATTCACAGACATGGTAGAACTTGAAAGCAGAAAGCAGGGGAGGCTGATAAAGGGAGCGTTTCCAGCTATGAGATGAGTGAGGTCTGAGGGTCTGACATCATACAAGGGGAATGCAGTGAGCGCGTGTTGTAGAATCAGTATTTCCGAGAACTAGAGCTTCAGTGTTCTCACCAAGGAGAGGTCGATGTGTCGATTAACTCAGTGGGAAGGGCCCTTTCACAACGTGGATGTATGTCACATCATCACGTAGTAAGTACAGTGTCTTAGAACCATGTTCGTAAGTTATATCTCAGTAAAACTGGAATAAAACCAGCACCTTTAGTATCTTTTTATTCTTGTGAATCAAATCCAGTCACACAGAAACCGCCTGCGCACATCAGTGGAGGGCACACATTGCAGGTGCATTTCGCACAGGTGACATGGTCTGGTGAGGTGGCCAGAAGTTAGCCATTGCGGAAAGCGGCCACCACCTGTAGGAGGGCATTGTGGGATGGGGTGCAGGTCGTTGGCTGAGGCCCAGCAGCAGGGCTGAGGCCCAGAGGGCTGGGCTGGGAGAGAACATCTGTCCTGGAAAGCCTGCGACTCCAGCCGAGTCCCAGGTGGTGCTGGATGTGCCACTGCAGCAGGGGTGGAGGGCTGGAGGTTGCCTGGCCTCTCCTCTCCCCTTCTGGCCAGGTCTCCTGCTGGCATGTTGCTGCCCATGGCAAGGGCGTGGGGAGGAGCAGGGCCTGTGTTAGGGCCGCTTGTGATTACGGTGCTCTGTGGAGCCCGGCGGGAAAGCACTGACTGGTTGCGCTGGTCATCAGCTGGTAACGCCGTCAGTTTCCAGTGAGATGCCTGATGCTTCAAGCTGTGCGGAGTAACTGTCACGTGCAAGGCATGTCCAATTTCCTTGTGGTTTTGGATATATATTTATGTCTGTGTAGTAGCAAGGGTTCTCCAGAGAAACAGAACCATGTGGATCTGACATCTGTCTGTCATCTACCTGCCAATCATCCAACATCTATCTATCTATGATCTACCTATCATCTATCTATCATACATCAATCATCTGTCATCTACTGTCTACCTCTGTCATCTACCTATCTGTCATCTTTCTCTGTCATCTATCACGTCTCTGTCAGAAGAATAAGATTTATTATAAGGAACTGGTTTATGTGATTAGAAGGTTAAGAAGGCCCACCATCTGCTCTCTGCAAGCTGAAGATCCAGGAGGGGTGGAGGCATGGCCCAGGGCGTGCATGCTGGGGAGGCGGCAGTGTAGACCCAGTCAGAATCTGGCTTGAGAACCAGGAGTTCCGAGGGCAGAGAGCCTCACAAGTCCTGCCATCATTTTGTTCGACTTGGGCCTTCAAGTAGCTGGATGATGTCCCCCCAACGTTGCAGAGGGCAGTCTGCGGCTCTGTTCCTGCAGAAATACCATCCATGCAGACACCTGGTACGCTGCAGCCCTGGCAAGCCAGCACGTAGTTAACTACCGCAGTAGGTGTTTGTTAGAAAATATTGTAAGAACATTAATGGAAACAGTTACAGTGAGGGCAAGACCTCTGGCCCCGGCCCTGTTGCGGCCAGCGGGACAGTCACGTCTTCCTGGTTCAGGCGGGTCCGATCTACAGAGCTGAGGTTGCGTGATAGTGTAGGTTAATGGTAGCATTATGGAGAGTGAGCAGAGGGACCCGGACAGTGTTACTGATGGGCTACGCTGGGTGTCCGCTAGCAGCGTGGATGTGTGGGGCCATTAGCGATGTGGGGCCACCTGTGTGACCTGAGGACCATCCAGTCTTTTCCCAGCTGGAGTTGCAAACACTCTCCTTGTTCTTGAGTGTCAGGTGCCTGCTCTCCCGTTCCGCCTGGCACCAATGCCACTGAACTCTTACATATGCCAGGCCCTGTGCTTCCCAGGACCTGACCCTTTTCAAAACCCTCGAGGTAGGAATTAGTCTCCTTTTTTTCTTTAAACAAAGGAAGAATATACGGCTCAGCAGTTCTTGTGTGGCTCAGTGGTAGATGTTAGGTCCTTCTGTACTGGCTCGGCAAGATGTTGCTGTCATGGAGCCCTTGGCTCTGGGAGCTGCTCCGAGGTCATTTGGCCTCAGGCCTTGAGCAGCAGTTCACCTTCTGTGCCTTAACTTGCTGATTGGGAGACTTTGTGACCTTTACAGACTTTTGCCCAGGTCTGTAAATGTGGGCAGTGTCCCTTGGATCTGTGAGCACTGTTCTTCTCTCCCAGCAGCGTTGGGAAAAAGCCGACGTTCTGGCTGGCTGCCACATGGGCTTGGGGAGACAATGGAAAGACCCACAAAAGAGGATTAACCTTCAAGCCCGGATTTTTGTCTTGGCGCTCACGTGAATGGGTGAAGCCACCTGTTCACATGCGGCCTCCGACCCTGAGGTCCCAGCCAGCGCCTGGCATTTAAAAATGTCTTCTTTATTAAAAACAACTAAACGTGAAGTGGATTTTGAAGTTTAACTTAATTAGGCTTAGTGGTAAAACATTTGCTAACACTGCTGAATGACGATTTGAAAATGAGGAAGCTTGCCTTTCACGTGCCGGTGCCCTTCCCGTGGGGCCCTGGAGAGAGGTCAGCACACGCCTGCACAGTTACTCCCTATGGTATCCCCCAGTATCTGCTTCTTCATGTCTCACCAGGCCCAGCTCTGGACTGCGGTTGGTACAGGCCTCATGACCACTTTTGTTCATTTATTTAGTGGCATGGGCTGACATCTGAGCAGATGAATTAGCAAATCACACGGTTAAGATTTTCTAATGACTGTGGTGCCAGGAAAAGCTGTTCCCCAGAATGCATTGCCCGTGAAGTTGTGGTCCATACAGTAATTATTTATGCAGTTAACACAGTTTAAGCATGTGTTGGACAAGCACAGGAAACTTTGCAAGCATGGCTTGTTACTTAAGTTTGAGACAAAGTAAAAAAGTAAGAGATACTCTTTGCCTTAATATATTGGCAAAAATCCAAAAGCCTTAGATTGTGACTCATTAGTAAGGCCACAGGAAAACTGTCACTTCCAAGCGTTGCTGGCATGAGCCCCAACATTGCAGCATTAATGGAGGGGGCTTTAGAAATTGCCGACAGAGTTACCTACACATCCACTTTTGACTCAGTGGTCACACACCTCTAAAGATCTACCCTGAAGATATTCCTCTGGGAAAACACAGTCTGTGTGCATGGAGTTTAATACTCGGGACAACTCATTTAATACTGGGATGACCCGGATGCCTGCCAGTAGGAGGCCCGTCCCTATCTTGGTGTGCATGTGTGTGCATGTGCACCTGTCTCTCATCTTCTTTGTTTCTTTTTGCAAAGAGAAATGCAGGGTGGGGTACGCAGGAGGGAGAGGCCACCCAGACACTAATGACAGAACCACCTCCGGGGTTGCTGCGAATGGGCGAGAGGCAATAGAAATGGAAGCAACAATTCACTTTAATTTGTTATTTAAAATGAAGACTAAAATCAGATGTTAAAACCCTCAAGATTAAAAAAAACAGAAACAAACTTATTTATGTAGTAAGTTACCATTACATGTATGTACATGGAGGAAAAAACATGCGACTTGAGTCGCAGTCTGACCACGTATATGTGAGGGGTATGTTTTGAGTACAAAGAAATTTTGAATTTCTATTCAGTAGCTTTATTTTTTTTATAGACTTCAGTACTGTAATTTTAAAACTATTTTGTATTTATTAGATGAATGAAATAATTCAGTGAGAAATGGAAATTTTTGTTTTAGGAAGAACATGTCATATTGGAGTAATAGGAGTGAAGTACTTTATATACATCCTTTCAAATTTCTCTGCAAAAAAGAAGGTACAAGGAAAATCCTAATAATTATTAATTCAAGTAAAATTTGAAAATCCTTATACTAGAATGTTGAGAGAAATAATAAGTGTCTTAAGTTAACATGGTCACAGAGTGACATAAACCTGGTATCTTGAGTAAATTAGTTTTTGAAATAATGAAATATTCTGTAAGAATTATGTGTCTTTTGTGAACAGAAGATGTTAGATACATTTTTACAGAACTTACTATCGCTGCAAGATGTGCAGACATTTTATGCGGGTTAGGATGTTAAAATCAGCCAAGTACTGCTAGGTATAGCCACATAGGTACATATAATTAGACTGATATATTTTTCTTATTCCTTCAATCATTCGAACGCATGCATTTTCTTACAAACACGTGTCTATGCCTTTCTCCATGGTCTCACATTTCTGAAAGCCTTGCTGTGCCCACCCTGCTTTATTGCTGTCAGTGCTTATGTCACTTCATCTATCTGACTGCTGCCCCTGGAAGTCGCAGTGCATTTCACAGCTCAGGTACGCCCTGCAGGGCTCAGCACGTGAGAGGCGGTGAAAACTGTTTTCTGAATCAGCAATGCACTCGCTGGTCGATGCGTTCTGTCTGTGACTCGAAATGATCATTTTTTTTCTGCAATAAGCCTATGTGACATTTGTCCGATGCCATATTTGTTTAATTCATTGTCCATTTCAGCTGAAAATGCTTTCTGTTAGAATAGAAGGGAGCTGAAACAACACTCATTTCTTACTGGCTGAAACGTCATTGGTTTGCTGGTGGCAGATACTTCTCGTTGAGAATAACTATGCCAGGTAGCTAGTGGCTGTGCTGCTGAAAGTCACCAGATATAAGCTCTTTAATGTTAAGAACTGTCACCTTTCTCCACACACTTCCTAAGGTTATGACACATATCCGGTTACATTCAAGAGGTGACTACACTGTAGGGCTTTGTTGTGGTAATGTTGGTCAAACACTTGAAATTTATTATGAACCCAACTGAATTCAAGGTCATTAGATTCCAGTTAAATCCTACATTGACTTCCAAATTTTTGACCTTCTGTCAAGTTTCATGATTATATCCATAATATCGTCATCTGTCATCGTGTAGGCAGTTGCAGGTAGTGTGTATACAAGGCTCACTCACTGTAAAAATTTGGAAGAAGCAGCTAAATAAAAGGAAATTAAAGTGATAATTCAGTCATTTGAGATAACATTTTAGTGTTTCCTTCTAGATGTGTTTACTTGCATGTAACAGGAATATATCATATGCATATGAACTTTTCCCCTAATGTGTCATGACCGTTACTTTATGTCACTAAATATACATCTTAAAAATCGAATTCAAAGGCTTCATAAAACTGGATCGTAGCATGTTTATTTTACCAATCTCTGACATTTTAACAATTCGAGCTCTTTCCAAGTATTTGTTACTATAATAAAAACCCACAGTGAAGACTAATGGGCCTAGGTCTGCGCACGCACAGACACGCTGGTAGTTGTGACACACAGTGCTGCTGTATTTCTTTGAGCTACTGTTTTTGTTCAAATCAAATCCTGTGCCGCCCCGTCTCTCTCTTGTTACCCTCTGTGTCATGGACCCCTTGGTTCAGTCACATCCTGTCTCTCTCCCGTTACCCTCTGTGTCATGGACCCCATGGTTCTCTGTTGCCAGCTTGTGAGCTTGAAGCCTCAGAGCCCTGTCCTCCGAGCGAGGAGCTCTCGAGTCTGACATGCAGGCTCTTCTGCAGGGTCCCAGAGCAAGCCCTGGCGATTTGGTGCCTGGACTCATGCATTCCCCATAAACACTCTTCAATTTCAGAACATTCTTCCAGTGACAGAAACCAAAACATGCAGATAACTTTACAGCAAGGCAGAATTTGCATCTCACTTAGCCAGGAATTCAAAGCGTTTCATTTCAAATAGACATGATTTGGCTGATGTGAGGGTTTCACAAAATAAGTGGTAGGTAACAGTTTTGATAAAGTGGTACTCAGAAGAAGCATTTAATATTATTGTTAGATGTAAAAGCAGAAACTGAGGTGCAGAAAAGCAAACTCACCTTTCATACTGCTTAGCTGTGCAGTCTCTTTCCATGGAAAGCAGTAAATATTGATTACAGGTTAAAGGCAATTAAAATAATGGATCTGTAGCCAGCAGCATGCCAGAGAATTCTTGGCACTGACAACATTTACCACATAAGCAATGACTGTCAAATTTAATGAACAAACACATTTTCCAGGAAAAAGCATTTAATATTCATTTGCCAAGCACAGGCTGTATTCGGTTTGTGGGTTAACACTTAAAAAATAAAGAGGCAGAAAATGTTGATTTTTAAAAGAATAAATAGGGGGACACTTAGAACTGCATTTCATATTGTAACTTTACACAGATTCTGAAGCTGGTGAAATCGAGACTTTCCTGGCAGAGAGAAGGATGCCCTCCCGTCACGACTTTGTTTATAGAATGTGATTGCTGTATTTCTTCATAAAAATACCACTTTAATTTTTTCCTTATACCGTGTTTATGTAGTCCACTGTACCAGGGGTTCAAAAATATGTGCCCCCCCACAACAGAGTGAATAAGTATTAGTGTGACATAGGGAGTCCGGAAGTTGTGAAAGGAGGGGACTGCCCTCAGCTTGGACCCAAGCAGGGTAAACCCTGTGGTCAGCGCCTGGGAAGTATGTGGCAGGTAGTGAGATGAAGGTGACACCTCCAAGCCACAACCAGAGGGAGAAGCTTCCAGCACAGTAGCAACCCCTGGGTAAAGATGGAGTACACACCATTGCGGATTCGGCCAACTACATGTCAGTAAAGATGCTTTTTAGAATGTAAACTAGGAGCAGAGCAGACTAAGGGGAAGACGGTGTCATACAATTAGCAGATACTCCCTCCCTGTGACAAATGGTGGGACATCGTGGTGTAAACAGAATTAAAATCATAACTAATTTTTGTGAGCACCAGCTTGCAAGGAGTAATGCCCGAATCACGCTTTTGATTTCGGGCAGAAGACTGTATTGTGCTCGCTCCTCACGCACATCAGTTGGGCACTCTCTTGCTGATTTTTCTCCCCGATTACACTAGAACTCCCGCTGGGCACCATGGGTTGAAGTCACTGCTCACTCCTCTCTCCTCTGTAAGTTGGCACACGGCCTCGTCCGTAGTCCCCAGCACCACAACCCACTCTCTGCCTCGTGGCTGGATGTCGGCCTAGAACTTAGTGTCTGTCCCTGTAATTCTCCTGCTTAAGGGTCGTCAGTGGCATCTTCTGACCTTCAAGATAAAGGGCAGCATCTGTGGCATCCAAGACCCTTTGTGATCCAGCTGCTGATGACCTCGCCAGCCATGATGCCACCACCCCGGATTCGCTGCCACGTGTCCCCTCTGCCAGTGGCCACAGCCCTCTCACGGCCCCCAGCTCTGGCCTCTGAGTGCTCACTGGCCCCTGCTCTGTAGCCTTTGTTCACCCCACGCTTGGCCCGGGTGTCCACCCTGGACTGGCCTCTGGTATCCCCGCCACATGGGCCACAGCTTGGACTTGCTTCCTGTGGAGTCCTACAGTGCTCCCTGGCGGAGCTGCCACTTGGGGTCTGGACCCGAGTGTACAACCAGGACCGAGGCTGGCCCTGACCTCTCCGGGAATCTGGCGGGAACCTTGGCCACGAGACAGCCTGCCCTGAGCACCACCGCAGTGACTGACGTCCTGGTGTGGGTGGCCATCTTCAGGCATAATGACAGTAAGTGAAACAGCAGTTGAGAGAAGTTGAACAGTGTCAGTTGCTAAAAGCAGCTTCATTTCTGAGCAACTTGGGGAAGGTAAAACTATCCGCACAGAGTCGCCGCTAACAAACTCTTCGCGTGACTGTGTGGGACTGAGACCGCCTCGCGGGCTTCCACATCTCCCCTTGCTAGCCCATGGCCGCGCCCTGTCTCATGTGCAGGGAGCACCCCACGTGTGGCACGGAGCACCCCGCGTGAGGCAGGGAGCACCCCGTGTGCAGCACAGAGCACCCAGGGCTCCGGCTTTGTTTTGCTTTTGTTTACTGAGCACTTAGATGATAAACTTCTCATTGCAGTGTAGTGTTTAATTCTGAGCACTCACTCTCTGCTGTTCACTCGCTAGAGGAATCGGAACAGGGGAATCTGATTTCAACGTGGAGTCTGACGAAGACTTAGACGCTCTTCTAAAACTTAGGCATCGGGGTTTGCGCATTACTCCTTCTAGAAATGTGGGAATTCCCTTCTGTCCCCCAGGGTGGGAGGGGTGCAAGGGAGATGAGTTCACATTCTGACTTCTTGATGGACTCTTCTGGAAATAATTTTAGATCTTAAGAAAGCTCGTGACATTGTGCTAAGTGTTCTCTGGTCCCTTCACCCATTTTACCCAATGTCAGCATTTTATGTAACTGTCGCATGTTTGTCAGAATCAGTAAGTTGACCTTGGTACCATGCTTTACTTGGATGTCGCCAGATGTCTCTGGTCCAGGATCCCGTCCAGGCTGACATGTTGCCTGTGCTCATGTCCCCTCAGTGTCCCCTGCACCGTGGCTACAGATGGAGCAGCACCCCCTGTGCCGTCTTGTCACCTGCACCACAGTGACAAGATCCAGTCCTGATGACTGAACTGAAGTTAATTTTAAAAGCTTCTTTTTCCAATCTCCCTGAGATGGAAGGCGGGGGCGGACGGGGTTTCTGGGAAGCCAGTGCTGGGGACGCGGGATTTTCACGCAGTGCTGTCGCTGGACAAGCAAAAGCGTGTCACTGGTCCACCTCCTTGAGCTTGGTCGCCTGCTGGGAGAGGAGGGTGTGTCATCAAAACAGTCATCTCAAAACAACTGCAAAATCAGCCTTAGAGGGACAGGAACACTAGACTCAGATGACTCTGCCATCTGAGACTTCCTCCCCAAACAAGGAGATAACGCTGACAATATTTACAGCAGGGGCTCATCCCCCTTCATTTCAAAATTAGGTAGCAAAGGGCTCTTTTTGTGGGCAGAGCATTTTCAGATCATTCTCTGAGCACAGTAATATTTTTGCAGAAGGAAATTACCCTTTTTGTTTGGTGTCTGTTTTTCACATTTATTTCTTTTTCATGAAAATAATGCTTCTGGAATGATTTGGTGCCAAATAACAGGCATATTATTGGAGAAAAGGCGTTCAGGTCCAAGTTTCAGTGGGTAATTGAAGGGCTGATACTGTGAGGGTCAGTGACGTTTCCTACCTGCAGATGGCTGGTTGTGGCCACTTTACAAAGTGTTCGTCCTCAATTGTGGCAGAATTTACCCCGATATTTACCTATCAGATGATTTAAATTAAATACCAGGAAGGTTTTTCTTTCATTTCAGCCACAGGTTCAAAATACAATTCTAAAATGCTTGGAGAGTAATATGATTTGAATCTAACCCCATATATCCCAAGTATGGTTAAAAAAAAGAATACATAAAATACTATGCTCGCTCACTCATAGTAAGCTGGTGTCTGTGTCGGGCATAGGACATTGAGAGCAGAAATAGATGCGAGCAGTATTTCTCAGTGGTAGCGATTCTCCAGCTTTGCTCTTGGAATCTGCTTGTCTTCAGTGCTTTCAGGAATGATGGGCATCGGTGCAGCTCTGAGCCATTGCCCGTTGTGTTACCGTTTTCTGGTTTCATGTGTGACATGAGGTAGGGGAGTGAGTGTTTAACAGTGAGCTGGCCACACAGCCTGCACTGCGGACGGCATGAACCTATGGCCTGAGTTCCACAAAACCGGGAAGGAGATGGCAGTGTCGGCCGGCGGCTCGGGCGTGCAGGATGAGTAGCAGGGTGCAGGAGGGGGACATGGACGTGGGTGAGGACACTGAAGACCCTTCCCTTACAGCTGGATTGTCCAGGGAAACCAAGGCTGCCGTCGGCTTCCAAGTGGCCATAACTAAAGTTGACGGTGGGAAAACACAAGACCAGCTTCCTCTGCCGAAATGCCGAACTGACTCCACCAGGCCGATGGCGATGAGAACGCAATGTCGTTCTGAGTGGAGGGTCTGAAAAATCCTGTAGCAAAGAAAACAAACAGCTTTATCATTATTCATATTTCAAAGTCAGGACTCTGCATATTTATTCACTTTCTGTATTTGCTTTCACCTAACTTGCAAAGCGGAAAAATTAAGGCGTGTTTTTGTCTTGTATTGTTAAGTATATAATGTGATAGGATTTCATTTTCTTAGGGAAAGTTTTAAATGAAAATTAAATTCAGAGTAAAAGAAGTCAAAACAGTTGAGCAGATATCAGTTCCCAGCATGGCAGCACAGTCGCTGTGGTTTTGGAGCCCGGCTGCCTGTCCCCCGGGTGACGCTGTCACGCTGACGTGTGGGGCCTGTGCCGCGGCTGGGCGAGGACTCGAGAGAGGAGAAGCCTCCACAGAGCAACGAGCGAGTGTTTCCAGGCTTACTGACGGATGGGAGACGCTCCTGAAAACACACTCACTGCACATGAGACGCCACCTTGGTGAACACGCTCTGGTGCGAAGTAGAAGCCGAATGGCCTGCACCAGCAATGTCAACGAGGTGCCCAGCTGCTGGCCAGCGGGTTGTGGCCAAGTCCCAGGGTAGGCAAGGCTCCTGCTGCTCCACACAGCCTGCCCCTCTCTGTGGCCTGCAGGCGGTTCTCAAGGTCAAAGGGATTCCTAGTTGTAGGATACCTACAAGGAGGAAACATTTGCCTGCATGTGTACAGGGAGATGGTGTCAACAAAGTATTTCCTTTGTAAAACCTGTCATATTCATTTCTTTAAAAAAATTGGATGGAATGCATTTTTCATGATAGATGAGCATGTGCTGTTTTTTGTTTGTTTGTTTTGTTTTGTTTTAAAACAGCTTAATTCTAAATTCTCTGTTGCTATTTAGGTATGATGAGGATTATTCTCATTTGTGGTTTGTTTTATCTGACTGAGAACATAGGTTGAAAGTAAAGAAAAGGAAAATCTCCTTTTCTTCAACTGACATTTTGTTATACTTTGTATTAATATGTTGTAAAAAGCCTGTTTTTTTTTTTTAATTTGTAGTGACAAGACTGGAACTTTATAACCCTGAACAATATTTTCTAAGTTCAACATTATTTTTAATCACAAAATTCCAAAAATATATGGGACTTTTCTCTGATGCAAATTGAAACCCCACATCTGGAATATGGCCTTCTAGAACAGTCTGTGTGGGAGACTGTTATCCAGGGCACTTGTTGTTACACTAAGAAGATAATTACTGCTTTAAATAAAATGAAGAGTCATATAAAGTTATGGCAGAGGGCTCTAAAAATGCTTTACAGTTAATTCTTTAAAGACTGAAATAAATTGGAAATTGATTCCAATTTTCTCTCCAATAAATGCATGTGCTATTGATTATGGGTTAGAGATCTCTGAAGATTGGACACTTTCTTGTTGACATTTGACAACTTAAAATCCAGACAACTTAGTATTCAGACATGACGAGTAATGAAAAAAATAAAAAGAAAAGAAAAAAAAAGAAAAAAAAGAGAAAATAATTTCTTTTTTAAACAAACAGCTTTCTTTCTGAGTGTGGCTCCTGACTGCATACTCAGAAAACACTGCCAAGCTCCTGAAACTATGCTCATGACTTTAATATTTATGAGGATATTTTCTCCATTTCCTTGTGTAATAATAGCTATTATTTATGAGGAATTTACCAGGTGCTCTGTTTTTATGAGCTCAATATTATTATCACTATTTTACGGTATAAAAGCTCGAGCGACATCTGGATCCACACTGGGCAGATGCTGGAGCAGTCACGGTGCTTGGACTGAAGAAGGGGGGCGGGTGGGTGGGAAACAGACATGGTGAGGCCATGCCAGACGCTCCCCAGTTTGATTAAACCATAAACTTACAGGCTCAGCAAGCTTAATGGAGCCCATACAAAGATAATGAAGAGAATTATACCAGGGCACATTGTAATTAAATTGTATAATTAATTGAACAATTTCACTAAAAAGAGACACTCTAAAAAAGCAGCCAGAAATGAAGAGATGCACAATACACCCAGGAACAAATCTGAGAATGGCAGTGACACCCCATGGTGACAGTTCGCATGGAGTATGGTGAGAAAATATAAATAATAGCATGTTGAGCTTTGAAATATTGGAGAGAAAATGGCCAATCTAGACTTAAGCAACAAAAATATTTTCAATATGTGGGTTCAATACATTTTCGAGCCTAATAAAACTGGCAAAGCTAGTGGCTAGCAGACCTATACTCCAGGGAGTGTTGAAGGAATTCCCTGACAGAGGACGGTGACACAAGCTGAGATCGTGTCAGGCATGCTCTCTCTGGCTAGGGACATGGTGGTGTGCTGAGCTAACCTCGCATTTCTAGGGCAGGGCCACCTGGTGACGGTGCCAAGCCCTTTCGGTGTGTTACTTGGTTTGCTTTGCTAGTGTTCCATAGGGGGCATCTGTGGAATGTGCAGATCCATGGGGACAGCTGTGCTCTGAGCAGCGCCAACCCAGTGAACCTGAGTAGTCTGAAGCCTTTCTGTATCTGTGAAACTGACACTCTGTAGCTCCCAATTATACGTTATTATTAAGTTTGAACGAAGCTCTGTATTCTCAGCTGTTACTTCTTGTAAGGCTTGAATGAGTATACACAGACCTTTTACAAGTGCAGACACTTAGAAGTGACAGATTGTAGGGATTCCTTACATGTGAGCTGTTACTACCATCGAAAGCCTCCTCGTAACCCTCTTTCCCCTTCAAATCTGCCATATTTCTGAGTCCTGTAAGCTTTACATCTGCTCTGAGACTCCCCCTGCCAATTAACTCTTCATCACCACCTGAACCAATTCTAGTGACTGTGATACCTTTTTGATCTTACTCTTAGTGACTTGTGACACAGTTAACTTTACCATTTCTTGAAGGTCTCTTGGCTTCCATGATGACACCTTAGGCTGTTGTCTTCTTAAATTTCTAGATGTTTCTTCTTGGCCTCTTAAGTGGAGCCTGCCCTTCACCCTCTACCCGACCCTACTGGCCTCCAGGATTCACAGGCAGCCCTTGACTTCCCTGACGCTCTGCGGGTGGACACGTTTCATTCCCAGCCACGGGGGTGACCCTGCGGTATGCATGTCAGCGCAGACATCCTTCCCCTAAGCTCCAGATGATGTCTCTGGTGCAGGTGCAGCAGGAGCATCTTACCCAGCACGAGCCCCTCCCACGTCTGCACACTGTGTGCTCTTTGCCCAGGGTGACGCGGTACGTGGATGCTGAGCTTAGCCATGCCCACTCCGTCCCCCCAGACTCCGGGGACCACCCCCGTGCTGCGCCCGCCCACACCTCTGCACTGGACTTTTCCTGGTGCCACATTGTTGGATCCCTGCCTGCCGCATGCAGAGCGGTATGTCAGACGTGCCTGTCCAGGTTGCAGGATGTCAGTGGAGTGTGGAATGCCGTAATCTTCTACTAAAGGACGTCTTTTCAAAATACACATTTACCTTGTAACTTAGACGAGGAGTGAGTCCCATGCACTGTCCTCAGCTCCTCGTCAACTCCCCTCCTGTCATCTTCCGTCGTGGGGCTCTGCCAGGCGGCCCCAACTGACCTGGATGCACGCGGAAGCTTCCCTGCTGTCTGCCTGGGACTGAAGCCATTATTAATGTACTTGCGTCTTTAAAAATTCTTCGCTGTCCCACCGTGAGCGACTGCCTGTGGCTTGTCTCTCTAGGTTCAAATCTAGTCTAGTTGCCCAGAAATAGGCTGTGTTCCCTCCCTCCTGCCACGTCTGTGCCCACAGTGCTGTGTTCAAAGACTCTTGGGTCCGCGTGGGACAGCACAGGACCTTGGGAATGAGCAAGCCCAGCATTCACCAGACACACCTAATCCAGGGTTCCCTGAGGCCCAGCTGGGCCCCAGCTCTAAGTTAGGGCTCCCGCCTGGGAAGGCAACTGCTTAAGCGTGGGCGTGGGCAGTGCATAGAAAGACGAAATAGGGTGTGATCTGCATCTGTTCTAGTACTTTTGGCTTTTCTTCTTGACTGTGCATGAGAAGCAGTTTGGGCTCACCATGAGACATTGTACACTTGATATTAGTACGCAGGAAAGCGGTTAAAAGTTGCACCTGATGCTCAGTAAATGCTTGTTGAATCATAGCTGGGTGACTAAATGTCAGCTGACCTAGGGACATCACCAAGGAGGTGTTACCTTGGGCCCTTTCTGAAACAGCTTCAGTAATTCCTGGAAACCCAGAAGCCTCTGGGAGGGGACAGAGATGCTGCAATGTGCAGATGGCAGTGGCCCGGCCCCGTCTGAGGTGCCACTGTCAAGTGACCGTCCTTAGGGCCAGGCCCCATGTTGCTCAGGGAGACACAGGCTGCCAGCAGAACTTGCACGTGAATGACGAGCTGCCCTCACAATCAAATCCTCTCATGTCTACTTGTCTGTCTGCCCTGTGTCTGACGGGTGTGTAGGTGTGTCCTCTATCTGCAGTGCCAGCCTGTGCCTACTCTGTGTATGAGGCATTAGGACTTACTTTTAAAAAAACAACCAGCTTATGCCAGATAGAAGTCAAATCTAGAATTTGAAGCTAGAGTTGAATTTCCTGAAAAGACCTATAAACAACAATGAAATCAAAATTAAAAACACATAACCCCCAGCATAATACAAACAACAGGTGACATAGGCATCAAGCAGCAGGAGGGAGAAATATGTGGGCTTCCTTTGGCTGGCTCCCATCACAGAGACTGACCTTGACCTTGCCAGTGCTGTGCCTGTGGTGGGGAGCAGGGAAGGGGCAGAGCTATCCCTTAGGGCCTTTGATCGGGAGGCAGAGGCCTCTGGGAAATACCAGTTATGTCGTCATTGTGAAAGTGGCTCTTACAAGGTCCTGCATTCCATATTCCAACCACATATTCTAGTATGTGTCAAATGTTATTGCCTAAGCAATTCAGATTTGCCTCACCAGCACCTAAGAGCCTAGTTAGAGACTGTAAATAGATGCCCTTAAATTACTAACACAAGTGTACAGAGATAAATAAGAACCACATTTAGTGTGTGCCTTTTCTTTTCAGGAAAAATACTTCTAAAGCATTTATCTGCTAACTCTGCCTCATATGACACAGCAAGAAAAAAAGTGAAATAAATTTATTTGCAGGTAACATGATAGTCTTCAGATAAAACTTCAAAGAAATCACTAAAGTGACATAAAGTTTTTAATTTACTAAGATTACATAGTACAAAGTCAACACACATAAGTCAATTATATTTCTATATTGTCAGGGAACAAGAGAAAATGAAATAAAACATTTAAAATAACATTAAAAACAAGAAATACATAGGAATGAATTTAGAAAACTGTATGTAAGATCTGTGTAACAAAACATGAAATTCTGTTAGAAACTGAAGAAAACATGAATGAATGCTGAGATATGCCAAGTTTATAAATTAGAAAATGCACTTTTACGATACTTAATATCCTCAAATTGGTCCAGTCAACACAATGCCAGTCAAAATCCCTGTGGGATTTAAAAAATGTATTTGTATTTATTGAGGCATAATTGACACATGACAGGTATACAATGTAATAATTCAATTTTTTTATACATTGTAAATGATCGCCACAATAAGTGGTGATATCTGTGATGATATATAGTGGTGATACATAATTATAGGTTTTTGTATGTGATGAAAACTTTTAAGATTTATTCTCTTAGCAACTTTCAAGTATGCAACACACCATTATTAATTAGAATCACCATGCTATACGTGACATTCCCATGCTTTTTATTTCATAACCGGAAGTTTGTACCTTCACCCATGTTGTCTGCCCTGCACTCCAAGTCTCTGGCACCCACCAATCTGTTCCCCATAACTATAAGCTTATTTATTGTTTGTCCATTTATTTATTTTTAGATTCCTTGTATAAATGAGATTGTATGAAAGACAGTTGTCTTTCTCTGACTTCATTTGGCATAATGTCCTCAAGGTCCATCCATGTTGTCACAAATGGCAGGATTTCTTTCTTATGGCTGAGTAATATTTCTTTGAATATGTACACATCAGATTTTCTATGTCTATTCATCGATGGGCACTTAGGTTGCTTCCATACCTTGGCTGTTGTAAATAATGGGGCAGTGATCATAGGAGTGTATATACCTTTTTAAATAAGTGTCTTGGTTTTCTTTGGATAAATGCCCATTAGTGAGATTGCTGGGTCCTAGGTAGTTCTGTTTTTAGTTTTTTGAGGAACCCTACACTGCTTTCTGTAGCGGCTGCACTGATTTGCATTCCCGCCAGCAGTGCACAAGGCTCCTGTTTCTCCACGTCCTCGCCAGCACGTGCTGTTTGCTGATTTATTGAGGACAACCATCGTGACAGGTGTGAGGTGAGGTCTCATTGTGGTTTGATTTGCACTTCCCCAATGATGAGTGATGTTGGGCATCGTTTCATGTACCCATTGGACAAATGTATGTCTTCTTTGGAAAATGTCTGTTCAGATCCTTTACCCATTTTTAAATCAAAAAAATTTTTATTTTTTTGCTGTGGAGTAGTAGTATGAGTTTTTTAAATATATTTTGGATATTAGCCCCTTATTAGATATATGATTTGCAATATATATTTTCTTCTAGGAGTTTTATAGTGTCATATCTTACATTCAAGTCTTTTAAATCTATTTTGAGTTAACTGTTTTGTATGGTGTGAAACAGTGGTCTGTTTTGTGCTTTTGCATGTGACTGTCCCCATATATTTATGTTTGCATTACTTTGCTTTTTGTAGAAATTATCATGTTGATTATAATGTTTACAATCTGAAATGCCCAGAACAATTTTATATGAAGGACAAAGTTTGAGGACTTCATTCCAAGATGTAGTAAGGCTGTCACAATGCACAAGTTGCTATACGGGTACAGGCCACACCCAGGGATCTGGCAGACATATACGTATGGTGCGATAGTCCAGGAGGCCTGCAGGGGGCCCTCTGCCTTCCTGGTGTCTCGTCTGGTCTGCAGAGGTGTGCCTGCAAGCACGGACCATGCAAGGAAATAATTTGGGCTTTATCAGAATTTAACGGTTTTAAAAACAGCGCAATGGTCACTCAAGACTGATAGGAGCACAAGGGACCTTTGGGGGCATGGCAGTGTGGCGGTCACACAGAGGATCTGAGTGGCCCAGCCCACCCTGCTTCACACTGATGATAGGATCTTGCATCATGTGTAAGCACAGGTGTTCCATCTGAAGCCACTTGTGGGGCCAAGGAAGGCGAAGCAGCCTCTGGTCCCAGGTGGAGGTAGCGCCATTCATTAAGGGCTTAGCACGAGCCTTTGTCTAAGCCACCCGCCTAGCCTTCACCAAGTCTCCAACAGGGTGACTTACTGTCCCCGCCTTTGTCTAAGCCACCCGCCTAGCCTTCGCCGTGTCCCCAACAAAGTGACTTACTGTGTCTGCCTTTGTCTAAGCCACCCGCCTAGCCTTTGCCATGTCCCTGACAAGGCAACTTACTCTCCCCGTCTGGGGGATGAGGGGAGTAAGGCCTAGGGAATCACAGAGACAAATTTTTCTTGGGCTTAAGCACTCAAGGATTATTTAGTATTTTCTTAAAGTTTCTAGAAAGCTAAAGAATTTCCTGTTTCTACTTTTAAAATTGCTTTTCTTGGCATTGAGATTTAGTCTAGTTCCTGTGGAGTGAAACCTTGGAAATTAATACATCTGTTTAACAACTTACCATCTCTGGAATCCTCATTGAGGCTTTCTTTCTATATAAAAAAAAAAAAACAGGTCAAAATGATGACTTCAACTATTATCAAACGTAAAATGAAACTGACAAATGGAAAAAGTAGTCTAGTGTTGAATGCGAGTTATATATAAATATCTATGCTATGTGCATGCAATTTCATTCAAAATACTAGATAATTTCCCCATACTTACATTTTCTTTCTTAGGAAGAAACTGAAAAAAATACTTTAAATGCATACACAATATTCTAAAATAACATTTGAAACTGGCATCCTGAGAATAGGAAGGAGATAGGACTAGCATGGATGGTCACATTGCCGGTGACACCATCGGGCTGTGACCCGGAGCGAGTGCCTGGTCTCCTTGACCTGTCCCCTCCGAGCATAGTGGAACATCACTCTCGGCAGGGCCCACAGTGTCCTCTGAAGGTCCCTTCTTCTCACACACCTTCCGGATCCTTCCACACTCTCGCGAGCAGAAGCAGACTTCAAGCGTGTGAATGAAAATAAAACACTTCTGCTCCAGCTGCTGAAGATGAGCACATGACATTTGTACAAAGAGTGATGTCCCTTTTCAAGAGCTGCTCTCTCAGCTGGGAGGTCCATGCGCATCATTCAGAATGTCTCACCACAGGTCACGAGTTTCAGAGAAGAACAAGATGTCGGTCATTGTAGTTCTCTAACTGTCTTCACTGTGCAAATGTAGGTGAACTGTTTTGGAGGCCACATAGCCAAATTTTTCTCAGGTTTAAACACTCAAGGATTATTTAGTATTTTCTTTAAGTTTCTAGAAAGCTAAAGCATTTCCTGTTTCTACTTTTTAAAGTTGCTTTTATTGGCATTGAGATTTAGTTTAGTTCCTGTGGAGCAAAACCTTAAAAAATCCACATGTCTGCTTAATAGTGTGTGTGTCATTTAACGATCATATACGTACACACACGATGCACATATGTATATGCACACACACGTCTATATTGTTTCTAGCAATATTCTAAATAACAAACGCGTGATATGACAATGGTTTAGATTGTCCCCTGCAGTTTAAACACACTGATTATCACAGCAATTGTTACAGTTCTTAAGAAGTAAGAAGGCGTTGCGGCACAGTCCTGTGAATATCCACAGTGTGTGGACATTTTCATGCTGTCCTCTGTGTTTTCTACAAAGAGGAGTTTTGAGCATTTTTTCCTTGCATGGCTTGACCGTAGAGCCTGTGTGGTGGGCACACATGTGAGTGGACATTCAGCTAGCGAGACAGGTGACAGCCACAGTCACGCCTGTCCTCCCTGCTGGCGAGCAGACGGCACTGGCTGGCCTCTCGCATGCAGGCATCAGAGGGCACGTTCTTCTCACCTCTCTGCTCTGAAATGAGGCTGACAACCCAACTTTTTTATCTGTCTCCCCAACCCTTGCGTGATCGCAGGAAAACCGAATCCTATATGTACTTAGGTTCAGAGGGGATGGAGTAGCACGGAGTGGTGAAAACCCGTGTGTGTGTACGTGCGCATGTGCGTGTGCATGTCATTCAGTGAGCCTGTGATGGCCGAGCACGTGTACTATGACAAGACATGGAGGTGGCCCGCGGGGGACACCAGCAGTGTTGACGATGCCTGCGGGCGCCTCCACTTCTGGGACCTGGCGTGGAGATTAGGTGTGGGCTCTGGGGGTGACCAGACAGACAGGGGAGCAGCTGCTGTTTAGCCTGTAGCACGAGTGATATGAGCTGGGACTATGACCAGCAAGTTCTAAAGGGTCTGGCCACATGTCGCCTTTCACAGACGACTCTGAACCACGAGACAGGGATTCTTGGCAGCAGGTGAGGGCAAGCAATTAAGCAGGTGTTGTACACCTCTTAGCCCACTGCGTTTGGAGTAGAGCTGCGCTGTCTTGGTGTGCTGGTGTGGGGTACAGGCTGACTTTGTGACCCACAAGCACCCAGGTGCGGGTCTAACAGCACCTGGGGTGGCTGACGACAGTAAGGACTGATAGGACATAGTTCTCTTCCTTTCAGTGCGGCAGGGACAGTCAAACAGGTACATAAACTATTTTAAAACTCTCAGAAATGCATAACAACTGTGGATTTATTACTGTTTCTCTTTTTAGCTTACATGAGATTTTCCCTGTAATAGAATATCTATTTGTTTTATTGTTTATGCTTGTAAGAACTTGGTGAACTATTTTTCTACTCACTATGTTAAAAGTTGAAACCTTGGTGATTAAGGTGATAAGAAAAATAATAATTTTGCCCAGTGGTGTTTGCTAGCTTCTGGTCATATGATGAAATCATAAAGTGGACAAATAAAAACACAAATACTTCTTCCTCTAGTGGAAAATGACCAATTAAACAGTTTTTTATTATGAAACTGCAAGCAGAAATAACTCAGTCACTTTGCAGCATTGTAGGAAGGCTGGTAAGGGAACAGATGCACTACATGGAGAATGGGAAGAACTGGTTACATTTGGCTTTTGTGACATGGGTTTTGTCATCTCTGAGATGGACCATTGCAGTCAGGAGCAGTGCAGGTGGCCCAGGCCGCCCGGCTCTGCTGGCTTGATCATATTCCAAGTATTCAGATCCTAGAAATATGTCTGTGACAGAGGATGCCTTTGAAAAGAGTTTTGCTTCGCTGTTAGATTATTTTAATGTTAACATTTGATGTATGGCAGATAACGTCTACTCTCCTGGATATTTGAATTTGAATGGGAAAGAAAGATAAAGCCTGTTGTAATGGGCAGTGAACGCCACTTCCAGATGCTAGCTGCATTCTTTGTATAGAATATCTATGTATAGGATCATGAAATCTGTGAACAAAGATGGTTTTGACCTTCCCAGTCTTTAAATGTTCAGTAGAATTCACCGGATGTGATGACATCTGGCCCAAGGCTTTCCTTGACTGGGAAGTTCTTTGCATGTTATAGGTCTGTTGAGATTTTCTGCTTTTTGAGTCAGTTTAGGTAATTTGTGTATTTCAAGAATTTTCCATTTCTTTAATATTAACTAATTTGTTGGCATTTGTTCATATGTACTTGTTTAGTAACTATAATTGGCATATCATTCTTCTCATAAACCTTTTTACTTCTGTAAGGTCAGTAGTTATGTCCCCAGTTTCATTTCTGATTTTAGATATTTTATCTTATTTCTTTAGTTCTTCATCACATAAGCTAAAAGTCTGTCAATTTTATTGATTTTTTAAAAAGAACTGACTTGGTTTCATTGACTTCTCTATTGTTGTCCTATTCTCTATTTTATCTCCACACTAATTTTTACTATTTCTTTCCTTCTGCTAGCTTTGGGTCTATTCTCCCTTTTTCTAGTTCCTTCAGGTATAAAGCCAGGTTGTTAGTTTTGGAGGTTTCTTCTGTTTTGATGTGGCAGCACTGCCGTGTCAGTCTTCTCTGAGTGGGCTACAATGGCAGAAGTTAAAATAAAGTGACTTCCAGAATTTTAAAGGAAAAAATTTTTAGATTCCTCAAAGAACATTGTGCAATATTAACCTATTTGTTATATTTTGAAAAGTTTTTTTTCTGCTTGAATTTTCTAGAAATATACCATTTTGATTTACGGTGATAATTAATGAAGCAATTTTGAAAATGCTTAGATTGTTCTAAAAGCAGCTGAGTGATGTATCAGCAGCAGCAGCATCACTCATTTGGTCAGTGTCAGAGGCTCCCCTTTGAGGCTGGGCATGCTGTAGCAGTTCATCCGAGTGAATGGATGAGAATCAAGGCATGGATGTGTAAATCACGGAAGTCAGAGTGTGGATGGGGTCAGCTGTCATCGTGTGCGGCTATATTGAGAAGTGACACTGATGAAGGGATGATGCATGTTCTAGGATGTCACCTCAAGACGAACTTGAATATATGTACATTTGGAACCGTAGATAGTTCCAGATAGTCGCCTGTGTTGAAATTGTTCATGCTTTTCTCTGATGTACTTTCCTGGAAAAAAAAAAACAAAACAAGTATGATGTCGTCACACTGAAAAAAAGCCGCCTCTGAGGCCAGTCACATGAGTCTTGTGACCTCATGCAGAAGGGCCCCCTAAACTGGAGAGCTTCTGGCTTCCCCGTGACTGCAGCCACTCACCTGGCCTGTTTTTTTTTTTTTTTTTTTTACCTTTCCCAAATCACTAACGCGTCAAAGTGACGGGCTTGCGGCACAGTGAATGGCCAGCTGTTCTAAGCTACAAGCAGCATTCAAAGAATGCTGCCGTTTTCAAGATTGATGGCGTGATGCCCAGTTAGGTGACCTAAGCAAGACAGACTGTCATCACCTGGAATTCTGATGTCTGGTCAGCAAGCTAAGTCAGGAAAGCCATCAGCATGGCACCGCCCTGTCCCTTCTCATCCCCGTGACCTCTGATATCGAATTGGCGATGTTTACAATCACTGCTCATCCAGTTTCCAGAAGCAGCATATCTTCTGAGCCTGTCATCTGCTTGTGATTTTCGTGTCCCATATGGCAAAGTGCCACGCTGACTCAGAACTAATTCAGCAGCCAAAGCTTCAGAAAGCCACTTGACATGTGAAGGTATTCAGGTCCCCTAATCATTGACAACACTGCATTTTCAGGAGCAGCTTCGTGTCCTCAGCTCCCTGTGATCGCCATGGGACACTTGTTCCTTGCTGTCCTTTGATGGGAAGGGCTAGACAACACAAGACGCCAGGCAAAGCCATTAGGACCCCAGGCGGCCACCACAGTCGCCCCTGCTCAGTGAGCACAGCAGCCCCTGCAGGCACTGTCGGGGGTGGGGATGGGGTCCTGCCTCCAGGCTTGTGGGCAGATACCGCATACTGCGGGCAGTGTGTCCTAGGCAGCCATCATGCTGGTGCTCGCCTGGCACCAAGGGCATGCTACGTGGTCACTCGAAGAGAAAATGCCATGCAGTGTTAGTGCGACCCTAATGTTGGGAGAAATAAAAGTGCTACTTATAGTTAGGATATGGGATATTCTGTCGCATCACTGACAGAATAGCAGCCTGGCCTGGAGTGAAGGGTTCCCGTCTACCAGGGGACTTGACACTCACTTCTGTCTCAACAGCCAGATCATCTGGAATTTTTAAAACCTTATTCTGAGCCTCAGCTAACTTGGTTATGCTGTATTGCTTAAATCAGATAATATATGTCATGGGTGGGTCTGGTGGAGACTCCAGAAAGCTCGGTCCTGCTGGCCCTGTGCCCTAGGTCTGGCCCAGGATGCAGGTGGACTGTGGTGGGACCGGGAGTGGCAGGGCCAGGAGGCAGGGACAGGATATCCCTTCTGAAGGGTGGGGCTCTTGGTGGAGGAGGTGCCAGAGCTAAGCCCCAGGCGCCACCCTTCCCCTTGCCCTGCGACTGCCCCCACCCCACAGTGCAGCCCCCTCACGGGACCCTCGCCAGTGCCCTGGCCAGCAGGCCAGGTCCGAGCTGGGGCACCCCCAGGCAAGAATTGTCCAGGACATAGAGGTTGCCTCTGGTCCCCGGGGACTCTGCCGCCCCGGCCTGGTACTTGTACCCTGTGAGCCCTGCACCCCCTTCCTCTGCCACCAGCCCCTCTCCGTCACTGACACCTTCAGAGGAAGATGTGTCCCATTCCTGGCAGTGGGACCTCTACAGGCAATTTCAAACATGTCACAGCCCCTTTTAAGTCCAAGCTGGTGGCGCCTCGGCAGGGTGTGATTTTCGTCTCTGATTTCCATGTTTTTGGGCCTGATGTGGGTCTCTGAAGCCTCCAATTTCAGGCACCAGTGTTCCTCTCCCCAGCGCTGTTTGTGCACCAAGAAGCGCTTTCTGGAGCCACATTAACTCAGACCTTCGCAGAGGGGTTGGAGGTCATGTCCTTGGCTGAATCTCTGTGCCCCGACCATGGTTCGGGCTGGTGTCCTGAGACCCTGCCACTGAGTAGCGTTGCTGGTGGGGAGGAAAACAGATGCAACTTTCAAGTCTGAAAAGCCCCATCAATTCTAGAATTTCCTTTTGTGTTTTGTTCCCACTTATGAACAAGCCAGTTCTTCTCTTACTAATCTCTTTCCTGTAAAGCACATCAAATTCAGCTAATGGGAACGAACTCATTCTAATGTTTTTTTAAAGAAAGCTCTGTCCAAGGCAGCAGTTTCATTAGGTGTATTTTCCATCTCGCGAGCCATGGCTATTTTACCTTACACACTGTCTACCATCCTCCATCCAAACCTAGACTCATGTTTTAGACACTTTCGTTGTATTATCAGCTTCCAGTATAAATTGCTATGTTATTTAGCTGTTTCTACAAAAAAAAAAAAAAAAAATCAATCCAATGCTGGGGACTTAGAGAACACTTCTTTCCCGATCAGTTTAGGGGTGGGCTGCTGTCCCACAGGCCACAGCCATCTTACTTTGGAACTCAGGCTCAGCGAGGGGTCATAACCTAGGACGTGGTGTCGGCACAGCTGGAGAAGAGCACAGGTGCCTTCGACGCTTCTGCTGGGGTGTGGCACATCGTCACATCTGCCCAGGGTCCATCAGCCAACGTGAGTCCCATGGCCAAGCCCGACCTGAGGGTCATGGGCAAAACCAAGCAGCCTGCACAGTGCCACCAATGGGTAGAGACTAGGTGTCTCGTAAAAGGCGGCCATTATTATGCTATCATCATTACATTGTTTTTTAAAAAGCAATTTATTTTCCAATTAGAGTTGACATAAAACATCTTATCAGTTTTAGGCGTACAGCTCAGTGACTAGATGTCTCCACAGTTTATGAAGTGACTCCGAGGAGTCTGCCCCTGTTCGACACCATGCATGAGTGTTTTGCTGTCTCTCCCATGCTGTACTCTGCATTAGGTTTTATTTATTGGGACAGTATGGTATGCGTGCCAAATGCTCATCAGTTACATAATGGCCTTCAGTCTGTCATGTAAATTATCAGTAAAATAATTTGGAGCTTAAGAAAAGAAGATTTGGTATGGTTTATGATCAGCCTTAAGTACCTCCTTTTGCTGTAAGTAAATTAATCTTCTCAGGTGCAGAGCATAGGAAGTAATACCTGTACTTTTTAATTTAAAGAATAGCACTCTGGCAATTGTTGGTCATTATTTAGTGAGAATAGGAAGAAGCCAGTAATAATTTCAGGGTTTTACAGGAGGAGTTCCTGGAGCCACTTCCCTTAAATGCATCAGTGGTCCCCAAGTTCTGTTTGTGCTCGAGAGATAAGCCAAGTGCCATTCATAACCCACAGTGGTTTGTATTTTTAGAAAAGATGAAATAACTAGCACTTGGAGTTTTACATCTGTGATATGAACCAGTAACCCCATGAAATTGGACGAGCACTAACTTTCTGTAAAAAATGATTAGGCCCATGTTCTAAGATAAAAAATAATAAAATATGAAAGTATTTGAAGAAAGATTTCCTCCTTCTAAGCTGTGAATTTGATAAAATGTTGAAAGCCACACATTTTCCACAGGGGATGAAAAGTTATGTTGCCTTATTTGTTGTTTTGAAGTTAGTACGGGAGCTAAAAATGTTGCTACTTCTCCCTAAAAACAGTTTCTCCCTAGCACTTTATCCCGCCGCCTCTCAACTACTTGAAGCTTCCTGCTATTTTTATTGTATTTTTTCTTATTTTTTTCTCATTTTTTAAAAAATATTTTAGTTTTTAGAGCAGCTTTAGATTCATAGCAAAATTGAATGGGAAGTGCAGTGTTTCTGTCACACTGTCACCTCTGGCATCCTCCACCAGAGGGGACATCTGTTACAAGTGATGACCATACCCTGACCCGTCGTCGTCACAGGAGTCCACAGTGCACATTTTACTCTTGGTCGTGTATGTTCTGTGGGTGTGAACAAACGTCAGATGTTACTTTTTTCTGGTAAGCTGACCACACTGATGCAGACAGCACCGGTGTAGTAATTCATACTCAAAGTAGGGTCCTGCATGTGCTGATGGAAAACTGTGGAATATTACTGGTCATTGGACGTGCTGTTCATGGAGAGCCTTCCTCCTCGTTTTGGGGGGACTCCTCCCAGGGTAGGAGGTGCAGAAAGTCCCAGGTGGGTTCTGTCGAAGACCACATAGACTATCTGTGGCATCGTCTGGCCTCAGAGACTAATCACTGCAGTGGACACCATGCAGCTCATAAAGTCTGCAGTGTCCTGAGCCACAAGTCACTGTTCCCTTTCGGGTCACCCACACCTGCCCTCCGCATGTCTAATGCCAGCTCCAGCCATCAATTCTTCGTGCATTTCATCTTCATCATTGTGATCTAAGCCCTCTCTCAGTGTCACCAAAGTATAACTTCCAATGAGTTAAAAATGTGATTCTCATATACACCCATAAATATGTGCTACATGTGTTTAAAATGTCTTTACTAAATGAAGCAAAAGGATGCTAAAGCTTATTAAAAGGAGAATTCAAGGAATGGAAATTTATATGAACATTAACTTAAAGAATGCTTAAATGACTTTTTTAATAGATAAAAGTTGTTCATCATCCTTCCAACAGTGAAATCATATCCTTGACAGTATCTTTCCTCCTGAAGAGAAGTCGGCAGTGGGACATGTGACCTTGCACAGTCAGGATTCTGATCCACAGTAAACAATGTAACGAACTGACCAGCCTTGGAGAATTAAACCATATTCCGGTGGCAGGAGGTGACTCTCGCTATGACTTAGAAAGGCACGCAGTCATCTTGACTTATTTTCGAGTTCCAGGTCAGTTTTCTTAACAGGATTGAGACTCCTCAGGTGCCCAGGCACACCTCGCTGGGCCTCGCGCAGCCTCCCCTGGCTCTACAAGACCGGAGGGCTTATTTTATTCAGATGTCCAATGGAACAGTAATATTTGAACAAATATCCATGTTCCCACTTCCCAGTTTTGACAGGTATTAATTGTCATATTTACTTGAAATCTTTTTGGGTCAAAACCCGATAGTTTCTTGCTCTGGAGGGGCTCAGGCCAAGCTGGGCTCTTGCAGACAGTTTGTTCTTCCTCCCAGGGCGGGACAAGGCCCTTCCCAGACGCGTGGACACTGAGCCGGGGCACCAAAGCCCTGCTCTGCTTACTTGACTCGTCACTCCTGAGCTTGATGGCGTGCTGGACGGCTGCCTTCTGCAGTCAGCACGACCTCCATCACCTTCGGTCACATCTATTCTTTAAATGTTAACAGGCAGCAGGAAGGATTCAGGAGGATCTTCTCGCTTCATAAGCTCTCCAAACCCAAAAGACACCTGGCTTTACAACATCAGACTAAAAACCCCCGCTCCATATCCCTGGCGACCTCTTTCGGCCTCTAGATGTTCCGGGCACAGTGACAGACCCAGACAGGGTAGCTCAGGTGCCTTCTCCAATGTGAAGCTGAGTCCACATTTCCGTTTTTATTGCATAGGGTTTTTTCTTCCTTTCTTCCAAAAATAACATCTGGTCGGTGGTCTCCTTCAGTGGCAAGGTGAGTTAGCAGGTGCTCGTTACATAATTTCCCTTGTACTTTATTGCTTTGCCCCTCAGCCCAGCCCCTTCCCTAGCGCATCCCAGAACCTTCTGAGCTGCTGCCCCAGCACCGGGGCTCAGCATAAGTGAGTTTATAAGCGAGCAAGTCTGCGCAGGCCGTTCAAGGCAATGCCTGTCATTCCATCCACCCTCCCACACTGACAGAATCTCTGCTGGTTTTTACAGCCAGACATGGAGACTTTCCTCCCCAGACCCTCAAACCCAGGCCCGAGAGCCCAGTGTGGGGCTGGGACCCCGCTCTCCTTTGGGGGACTTCCGCAGCCGAGATGTTCCATGTCTCTGTCTTTCTTCCATTCTCAAGATGGCTTCTGCTCTATGTCCCCAATTGTAGGACTTCTGTTAGCTAGACTTCAGGTGGTTCTCCAGGATCGTTGTTCTTTCTTTGCTCTTTTTCATTCTGTTTTCTCCTTTGATTGGATAGTCCTATATAACTTAGTTTATAGTTCTTTTCTGCTTGATGAAGTCCATTGATGCTTTTGCATCTTTTAAATTTCATTCATTGTATTCTTCAGCTCCAGAATTTCTGTTGGGTTCTTTTTTTATGATTTATATTTCTCTGTTGAGCCTCTTATTTGGTTCATATATTTTCCTGATTTCATTGAGTCATCTATGTTCTCTTGTAGTTCACTGAGCTATGTTATAACAATATTTTGAATTGTCAGGCAATTTATAGATCTCCATTTTGGAGGCAAGTTACTAGAACAGTGTGTCTTTTTGATGTTTTCATGTTTGTTTAAGTTTGACATCCTGTATTCACACTCAGAGGAATAGCTACCATTTCCATCCTTACAGCTCTGGGTGAGGAGTAGCTTCACCGGTCAATCTGGCTAGAGATCCTGAGAATTTTTCAGAACGTTTTTGTGGCTGTACCACCCCACACTTCTTGTTTAATATTTGGGGCAAATTCTTACAATTATATGCTTTCTGTTCATCCTACAAAGCCGGCCAAGTAATGAGAACTCCTGCTTTGGTTTCCATAACATGCATCCTAAAATGTTCACGTCGTGAGCTTTTCCTCAATTCCGCGGCTTCGGCCTGACTTTCTGCACGTGCTCCTAGCCATCTGCAGAAGACCCCACAGCAGCGCGTGGCAGGGGTCAGCTGGGGTGGGGGCTGAGCCATGGGGAGCCCTCTGGACAGGTCCACAGGGCAGGAGCTCCCCAGCGATCTGTAGGGGTCTGTCTGACGGCATCCCCAAAGCCTGAGTGGTGTGAACTGCAGTGCTTCACAGCATCCTCGCAAGGAGCTTGGAGACCTGCAGCTTCCGTTGTCAGAGGTTCTGTCGTCATTTCCTCTCTTACTTGAGACCAGGAAGGGTCTGAAGCACGACTCCATTGTCCCTTCTTGACTCAAAACGACCCAGCAGCCTCCTTCAGTCATAGCACGCAGGGGCCACATGGAGGTTTGCTGCATGTTCTTCATGGTAACGTTCTTTAGGCTCCTCTGGCTCAGCAATGTCCTGACATGTGTCGTTGGTTCCTTGCCGGAGCTGCTATGCACCAGTGAAGAGATTCTGTCCCCGCCCAAACTGAGCCCTGTGCTCCGCGACCCAGGACCAGGTGGGGCCTGGAGGACAAAGGCGCCCAGCAGCCAGGTGGCAGCTGAAGCTGAAAGCTCTGCCAAGCTGAAGGACTGCTCCTGCACTCACACCCACCGCCCAGGAAGGTTGTTTCCGGAAGCTCTAAATGGAACATGTCCTCAGCCAAAATAATTGAACGGATATGTATAGTTATGTAAAATACACCTGGCCTGACACGTATTTTGAAGCATAACACAGCTTTAGAACATCTACAGCCGTGCTAATGTCTTATCAAAAACTCCTTTGTCACCCAACATTGTTGTAGTTAGCAAAGACATTTTAATGAAGGTTGATATTCCTTATTTTACCGTGAAGAGTGATACCCACACTTTACTTAACATGTATAGTCACACCTGCGCTGGCAAAAAATTATGCTCAGCCACGAAACATATTTGCAAGACTCTTTTCTAAATATTACTTTATTTGAAGACACTTGTTTTAGTGTCAAACACTACCTAAATTAAAATGTTTATTTCCATCATTAAGATAAAACAAATGTTTGTTTCAGCTCAGTTTAAATACACACATGTTCCTGCAAATGTTCGCTCGGCTGCTGCTCCCGTGCTCACTCGCTGTCTTCACCAGAGGCTTCGGCTCCACCGCTTGCCTGTGTGAAGACATTAGTAAAATGTCTGTGTGTAGAATCTTGTACCTGGTATCGAGCGTGTCAGCCTGGGCTCCATGCACGGAAGTATTTTCATGTGTGTGGTTCCCACGGATTACTGGGAACTATTATTTAAAAATAAAACGCAAGGATGACAGGATGCTTACCAATTTATTAAAAAGGAATAAAAATGAAACTGACTACAGTGATTTCCATGACACAGAGCAGTAAGGCGCGTGGCGTGTCACTTTCCGCAGGGCTCGGTGACCTGCGTGGTGCTAGCAAAGTGTCCACACGTGCACCAGGAGCTGTTAAAGCGGATGCAGGAGGGCAGGTTTTGTATCGGTGAGGGAACATTTGTGTGTTTAGACTGGGCTGGAAATAAACAATTTAGGTCGTGTTCGACACCAAAACAAGTGTCTTCAAATAATACTTAGGCAAAGACGCCCAGAGATTCAGACAGGTGCTTCGATGGCTGGGAATGAAGACTCTAGATGGAGCTTCTGGAGCGAGTCCCAGACTAACTCCCCAGAACCAACCTGCCAGGGACACAGACGTGACACCAGCTCCTCGGTCTGGCTCCACCAGGGTCCAGGGATCAGGAAAAACGACCATCCCCTCCAGTGTCGCAATCCCTTGGGCTTGGCAGCACCAGCGAAGTCCCAGTCCAGGCTTGCTAACCATTACCTCCTCTGCTGACACCGCAGCATCCGCCACATGCATGTGAATAAAAGCCGCGAGATCTCTATCGCTTCCCCTGCTCCCATCTTGAGGCGGGTGTCAGCCTGGCAAGCGCTAGGACATATATAAACTGTGAAGCGGTCCAGGAATTTTAGACTTGTGGTCTGTAGAATACAGTGAGCCCTGAAATAAAGGAGTTGGAATTGAGTTGACTGAACTAATCAACCAAAATATTCACCAGATGAGCCACACGCACAAAATAACATGACTTTGTCAACTCCATAACCGCAGTTTTCATACTTAATGACAAATGCAAAGTCAGCTGATGATGCATGTAAATTTTGAATGGCCATGAGAGACACCCAATAATCCCAGTGTTGTGTGTTGGTGACACACGAACCACTTTCGCGTGTAGACTGGGCCATCCTCGTCCTCAGCAAGAACGTGAGCTGCTGCTTGTGAGCAGGGCCATTGTTACACCACTGTGGTGAGTCCTGGCTTTGGTATGAACTCTACTTAGCACACACTGGCACAATTAGGAAGCGCACATGCCTTTCGCTCTCCCGCTACGTGGCCTCTGGCCCCACTGCCACTGGCCCCACTGCCACCGGCCGGTTCGCTGCCAAGGAGCTGGTCCCGCTGCTGCTCGGCACTTTATCCTTTTCCTACCTCTGCATACATTTTACTTGACCACCTTGAACGGGGATCGCATACGCTCCATGTCCAGGCATCCAAACGTTCACTCCGCAGGACACCGAGTCCCTAGAGAGATGACCACATGCAGGCCTGCGTGGCAGGAAGCGGTCATTAGGGAGGGCGAGACAGCCTCCCGGACATGGTTGGGGTGCCCAGGCAGTGGTGTTTGGGGGAATTTGCTGACTCGTTGTCTCAGTGGAAGCCAGCAGGGCTCCGAGCCCCAGTCCCTCCCATGAGACAATGTCCTCGTCCTTGGCGGTCCTGCATGTCACTGACATCCCGTCTGTCCTTCTTTTCTCCAGTCACAGTCTCATCCAGTTCTGGATGCACCTTGTGACTAGTCCTTTACTCGCACAGAGGATCCTGGGAGAGTTTCCTCCCTCGGATCTCAAACGGGTGGGGCAGAGTTCACATAGGTGCTGGACATTGTTGGTGGCCGAGGATGTACTTTTGGGCAGCGGGGAGATGGAAAGAGGGAGGAACTGAGGGATGTGAAGAAAATTCCAGAATTTCAAGTCTGTATAAGTCTGTTAGGCCTGAAGAGAAATGATTTAACTCTAAATTTATGAACATTATAAAAAGTCTGTACTATTTTGAAAAACTATCATTTCAAATACAAATTTTCATCATAACCTTATTTAGTAACTCAAGATTCTTTTAAACTTAATTCTCTTATCCCATGTTGTCAAAATTTTCAAAAAGGAAAAACAAAGGAAAGAAAGGTCCTATATTAAAATGCCATGTTTCTTGATACTTTTCTCACTTTTTTTTTTTTTTTTTTTTTTGGCGTGGCAGTGATTAACGACCCCTGACTGTAGCCGTCTCTTATCAAGTCCCTTCAGGTCTCAATTTAGAAAATGAAGCTTAACCTTTCTCCTGCTGATCAAGGGTATGGAAGTCTTCTCAATAATGACAGGCTACAAATGAGGACTCCTCTAGCTGGACGGATAAAGGCGGAGAAGTAGATAAGGACTTAAAGTCGTGAAGTTTATGGATAGGGTAGATATGAACTTAGTCTACCCTAGATTTTAGTCTGCTAAAATCAAGAAGGAGTTCTTGAGAATTACTCAAAAATACCATTAGAGCTGTTAAACTGAAAACCATCCGGCCATGTGTAGCGTGTAGTTCCTGCATGTAACCAAATGCCAGGCATTTCAGTCAGTGATAATTGATCTACATTCAACTATGAAGGTGAAATGAGGACATTTAGAAACATGTCTCTAAATACAGAGCTTCATAAACGAGGGGAATTTGTGTTTTGCCTATATACAGCTATCTGACTCTCTAGAACATTCTCTTGACCCTAAGAAGTGCATATTCTCAGTGATCAAAGTGGCTTCAGAGTAGACTGAGAAATCGCTCAAGTGTTTTCAGTCCACTTCATGGGGGCCCTGTGTTCTGCTCGCCCGTCATGACTCAGTGTAATAACTGGGTATTTAAGATCCACTTAAATTCCATCCATTAGGGTGGAATCAGCTAATGACTACTTGGGTCAATAATATTGGATCCTACTCACAGATATTTTATAGATGTCACAGTCTTGTTTGTTTTTTCTTTTCTTTGCCTGTACTGAGACAATCGCCTGTGGTTTGATTATGTAATTAGTTCTAGATTACACATCACACACTGACTTTTTTATAGTTCAATCGTGAGCAAGGATGGCCTTTCTATACTTCATTTAATGTGATCTTAGGGTTGATCTGATAAATTCTGAAGTGTGATGCATCTGGTGTAATTACTCTTGAAAGCTCTGATTATATTTTAAATCACACTGGTGAGTAAATGAACAAAATAAAATTTGAGTGGCAGACGGGGTAGAGAGAAGCTGAGGTCAGGCTCTGAAGAAGTGGAGGATACACAGGGAGGGTGGAGGAAAGAGCTAATGAATTCATCATGATTCTCAGTTGCAAAGAATGTCGCATCCATTCCTCTGAAGGTGATTTCCAGAACAGAAACAGGGAACTTATCCTACTTTTCTGACCCTCCTGCTAGACGATATGACTGTGACATTAGTTTTACAGACAATAGGTTTCTCATTACCCATGACCTTCTTATAAGGCCCTCTGGGAATGTCAGTGAGGTCCACATGCGATGTGACTAATTCTCATTAAAAAATGACATGTTATGTCATTTGCATTTTTGCAAAACCATAATATTTTTTTATTATTATAATGAGCTATAGTGAGTTGACAAACTAACAATAGTGAAATGTCAGCTTTTGGATAAAAACTTGCATTTATCTCGATGATATTCATGTAGCATAAAACCTCAGTGTCTTGCACTAATAGTGTACCATATGATGCCATCTTGCTGTTAGGGAACCGTGGATCCAGTGTTACATTTCACATTAGAATGGATAGACCTTATCATAGATGGTGAAACAGCAATAAAGTTCACAGATGCTACTGCAATTTAGTTCACTTGTGATCTAAAAAATGAACATTCAAGAGATGTCTTAGAACACTTCTGAGGCTAAAGTGGGATACTTTGGTATCTCTATGGAGATAGAGAGGAGTTCAAACTTCAGCCAGAACAAGGAAGCATGGGGCCAGAAGTCTAAGCCACAGGTATGACAACCTAAGCACAAAAGTTTCAGAGATAAGCTAAGAAAAATGGAGCACAGACGGTTGGGTGGCAGGTACCTAACAGGATTTTGTAGGTTCTCAGGGGCTAGAAATAACCGATGAATAAGCAGCAGGAAATGTGCAGCACGTTTGATTCTGAAAAGTAAGCGGGCCAGGCTCGTTCAAGCATCATGGCACAGGGCTATTCCAAAATGCAAACCAGCTACACTGTCCCGACACTTCTCTGGGAGGAAGGACAGAAGTGGAGCTTGTACTGATGTGCTGGCATTTCAGTGTCTCCCAGGGAGAAGGGGCAGGCGGCTCTCAGAAGCTAGCACAGCTCAGTGGACAAGAGAGAAGGCACACACATACTATCTTCTCCTTTAAGAGGAAGGGAAAGAAATGAAACTGGCACACAAGGTCCCATACTTCTGTGCTCTGCTCTAGAGAAAAGAGACAGGAGCCATAAGGTGGACATATGGCTCTGCAGGGCTGGGGGAAGGTACACAACTTTGAAACTTCTCCCTCGGCAGTGGGGAGAGGTGTGCACATCCACAGGAAATGTGTGAGGCCCCAGAATCTTCACCTGGGCTGACTGGTAAAGGTTTCTCCTGCTGCAACCAGGGCATACAGACATAAAGAGGTGGTGCTCCTTCAACCAACACCAAACTGCAGGGAACGTGAACAATCTGGGAAATGTGATGGTACCAAAGAAACGATCTTCCCAACGCCCCTAAGGAAACGGAGATGTATGAATTGCCTGACAAAGAATCCAAAATAATCATCTAAAGAAACTCAGAGCTATGAGGGAACACAGACAACTCAACAAAATAAAAACTTAAAAAATGATACATAAGCAAAGTGAGACTATCAGTAGGGATAGAAACTATAAAATGAAATGAATTCTTCAGCAAAAAAAGTATAATAACTGAACTAAAAACTTCAATACTGAGATTCAACAATAGATTTGGTTAAGCAGAAGAGAAAATGAGTGAACTCAAGCAAAATGAAAAAAGTAAGAAAGCCTGCAGGACTTACAGTGCACACATGATGAACCAATATATGCATCATGGGAGTCCCAGGAGAAGAAGGGAGAGAAAGGGGCAGAAAAATTATTTAAAGAAATAGTGGCTGAAAACGTCTCAAATCTGGGGAGGAAAATGGACATTCAGATTTATAAAGTCAAAAGAATACCTAATATGATAACTACAAAGAAGTCTATGCTGAGGCACATTATAATTGTAAAAATTAAAAGACAGAATTTTGAAAGTGGTGAGAGAGGTGACTCATCACATATAAAAAAACCCTTCATCATTATCAGTAATTTTCTAAGCAGAAACTTTCAAGTCAGAAAGGAATGGGATGATATATTTGAAGTGCTGAAATAAAAATACTAAGAATATTGTAATACTGTAATGGTGATATATAAATTACTTTTTAGTATAAAAGCTAAAAGTTAGAAACATTGAGAATAACTATAACTACAAAACCCTGTTAATGGATTTGCAATATAAAATGATGCAAATTGTGACAAAGTATAGGGGGATAAAAGTCTAAGTGTCAAGTTTTTGAATGTTAAATTGTTATCGGCTTACAATACAGTAAAAAATGTTTTATGTAAGCCTCATGGTAATTATACACATACACTCATAAAGTTACTCAAAAGAAAAAGAGAAAGGAATCAAAGATTATTACAACAATAACAAAAAAATCAACAAATGAAAGGTAAATAACAAGGAAGGAAAATCTGAACGAAATTATAAAACAGACAGGAAATAATGAACAAAATGGCAATAGTGTTTTCCTATGATAATTGAATGTAACTAGATTAAACATTCCAATAAAAATCAGAGTAGCTGAATAGGTCATGAAAGAAGACCCACTATGTGCTATCCACAAGAGACTCGCTTTAATGACACACAAGCTGAACGTGAAGGGATGCAAAAAGATATTTCATGCAAGTGGTAAACGAGAGAGACAGGGTGGTCACACTTAAATCAGACAAAATAGACTTTAAGTCAAAAACTGTCACATGGGATAAAGGAGAAAAGTGGGTAATGAGTAAAAAGATCAATTTATAAGAAAGAAATAACAACTATAAACATATATGTACCCAACATCAGAACACCTAAATATATGAAGCAATTATTAACAGAACTGAAGGCAGAAAAAGACAGCAATACAATAATGATAGGAAACCTTGGTGACCCACTGCCAACCATGGATGGAACATCTAGACTGAAAATCCATAAGGAGTCAGGACATATATAACCCAAGAGACCAAATGAATTAACATATACAGATCATTTCACCCAATAACTAAATATATATTTTTCTTGAGTACACACACAACATTCTCCAGGATAGATTACATGTTGGGTCACAGAACAAGTGTTAACAAACTTAATATCGAAATTGTCCCAAATACCCTTTTTATGACAATGTCATGAAACTAGAAATCTTTAACAGTGAAACTGGAAAATTAAAAAATATGTGGAAATTAAACTACACATTTCTAAACAAAAAAATGAGTCAAACGAAAATGAATATACAACATACCCAAAATTATGGGATGCAGCAAAAGCAGTACCAAGAGGGAAAATTTTTCTTAAAAGTCACTAACCATAAGGAGAAAATGTGATAAAGCAGACCCACTTATGAACTTTTAATGTTAAATAGCCCCTAAAAAGACACTGTTCATGGAGTTCAAAGGCAAGCTATAGACTTAAAAAATTATTTGCAATTTTCATTTCCAACAAATAACAGTGTGTGAGTCAGAGTTAACACCGAAAAAGACCACCCTCTGAACAAAAGTGGGGTTGGAAAGGCGCATTGCAAAATAAGTGTTTTCCAATGCCATTGGCGATATGGATCTACGTTCATGTTTCTCAGTCACTGAATGACAAAAATGAACCCACCATGGGACATAGGTATGTAGTCACTAGACGAACCATCGTGGAGAAGGCAATGCTAAGTTTGGTCAAAAGTGTGCAGCAGCTACCCTAATGCAGGGCTCTTCAGAACGTAGGTGGAGACAGGACTTTGGGCACTGGAGTGTCTAGAGAAGAAGGTCACACGTGTGCCCAGCAAGCCCGCCCCCATGTCCTGTGCCCAATGGAGGCACGTGTGTGTTCTTGCCAGCAGACCTGCACAGTAGAGCTCGGAACAGGCCTGTCTGCAGCCCTGGCTCTAAGGCAAGAACTCAAACGCCCACCAGGAGACCGATGCATGGCAACAAGAGCTAACCAGTAATGCCGCACATGACACAGACACACTTCCCAGACACCACATGCCGTGAGAGGCCAGACAGTAGCGTATGTTCCCCAGTGAGTGGAGGTTCAGTAACAGACAAAGCCAGATGCTGTTAGACAGCAGGGTGACTGATGGTCACCTCTAGACGTGGGATGACCAGGAGGATGCACGAGGGGCTTCTGGGGAATGTTCAGTGTCTTGATGTGGTTTCAAGGAAAGCAGGTATGCCAGCTTCACGTTCACCCATCAAGTGTGCCCTGATGGATTTTAAACTTTTCCGTACTGATACTGCTATGTTATATGTTATATGATTCGAGCTCAAAGGTGTCTACACAGTCAGGTTTCTCCGTCCATGTCACCAGTGGACTGCGGATCCCCCCTGCTTGCATTCTCTCTTCTGTCACCCGCCTTCCCACGCTGGGACTGTGATGGAGTAGCTGTCTTCATTCCCACCATGCCCCCGAGGCTGCATCTCCACACGCACTCCCTTGTCAGTCAGGAGGGCTCGGTGGGAGTTCTTTTTGGTGTTGGGTCTAAAGAGGACATGAAACCCTCCTTCTTTCTCCCTTATCTTTTCTTGGATAAAGAATGCCGACATTCACGAAAATGAGTAATAACTACATTTGCATTAGGTAGTAGGTACTAGCTATGGAGGATTCTGATTATAATTAATATGCTTGATTAATAAAGGTTTCTAGACCAGAAATCATGACTCAAGTAAAAGCTGCAAAGCCAGAAAGAAATCTATAAAGGTCTGAGTCATCTTTATTGAATCTGAAATTAGTAATAAAGGTGATTGGTTCTGTGTGTTCAGCAGTGGAGAACACTTAAGATCTGATGATGTACATTTAACCAGATTTTGTAAGAAATTTAAAGCCTTGTCTAACCTTGTGACAAGGGCTTTCCATTAAGTGTGACTAAGGTGGTGACTCAGGAGCACTGATAAGGATATGGGACAACGAAGGCCCTCAGTAGCTGGCAGCGGCTGGGACGGCTGGAAGGTTGGGGCTGTGTTTATCAGCAGTTTGTATAATGCATTAGTCACAATGCTGTGTCACCAAAGGATAGGAGATTCTGAAGCTGTGTCACAGAAAGAAAAATGACTCGGGACTCTGAGGTGCAGAGGAGACTCGTTTGTCGGCTCAGGTCTGAGTGAAGCGTTTAAATGAGTTTGGAGGTGTGCATTGGGCTGTGAGCCTCAGATGACCGTTGAGTGACAAGGATTTGAACTGCACAGCCCCTACCCACTTATACGTGGATGTTTTCGATAAGTACCGTAAATGCATTTTCTCTTGAAGCTCCAAGGTAATCCTTCCTTCCTACCTTGAATGCTCAGAAATAAGTATATTTACTGTGATTTAACCCATATATTTTGAGTCATTCAGAATTTCTAGCCCAAAATTTTTCTAGAAATCCACCACTAACCTAGTTCTCAAAGATACCAGTGACAAGGGGCTTAATGGCATGGTTAAGTGTCCAGCGTCCACGGTGTCAGGGGTGCCCGTGGTCTTGTCTGAGCCAGCAGAGGTGACACCAGTGCCTTCCAGGACCAGCTCTGCATCTTTTATGACCAGGAATCCGGGGTCTCCTGCAGGTGACATGACCCCCTCATATCCTTTGCTGAACTCCATACTGCTTCAGCTAGGGAGTCAGTTTCTGACATTTTTAGCTAAGAACCCAGTTGGTACTACGCCAATGTGCACGTTTAATTTGCCTCCATTCTGCTGACGACTCGAGCCCAGGTGTGGAGAAGGCCACATCGATCTCAGGTGGATGGAGGGATGGGTACACTTAAAAAACACAGAGCACAGAAAGTCAGATGTGGAAGAGATGGAGAAAGGAAATGCATCTAGACAGACACAGAGCAGGAGCTGCGGAGACAGAACAGACACAGAGCAGGAGCTGCAGAGACAGAGTGTTTTTCTGAGATAAGAAACCTTCTGACTTCAAAGGTGAGTCGTGCTGATGATATCAAGACTTGAGGTGCTGTCAGGAGAGACACTTAAGGAAGGTGAAGGGCGGTCACCCAAAACAGAGACGCTGAGAAACCTGGAGGCGGCAAGCTCGGCAAACAGTGCTCACACTGAGTCACAGGCGACAGGGAGCCAGGCCTGGGGCAGGGTCCAGGCTTCTGACGGGGGTGGGGGTGGAGAGGTGGCAGTCGCCGGGGGCCGGGCACTGAGCCGAAGTTTTTGTGTTCACGACACTGATGTGCACAGGTGGCACCGCCAACCTCCACCCGCGAGATGTCCACACGGCGGCGTGACAGGAAGCCCCCGTCTGGATGAGAATGCAGAAATGCGATGCTGTCTCTTTGGGTTAATAAAAACAGTATTCTGTCCAATTTTTAGTTTGGCAAGACAATTGCTCCTTTGAAAATACCAGTTACTTCTCAGTAAAACAGTAACATAGAAACCACAGAACCACGGACAGCTTCAGGGACCTTAAGTCGGGGAGGGCGAGGACCACTCAGCACCACCTTCGTGATGCTACTTTGGGGGACATGCTACACAGGCTGAGAGAGCCCCTGGAGCCCACTTAGGGACCACCCTATGGAAGGAAGCAGCAGAATCAAGCGAGAAGGGCATAGCGTTGCTGTCGGCAGGGGTGTCTTTCTAACGAGGACCCACGCTTCACTAGTGCTCCATTGCAAACTCTACCTTTCTTTTGACAATGAATTGACCATTTGTATCCTCTGATTTTCTCATGTTTGGTGCAGAGGACAGTTAACCTTCTCTTTTTCATTACATTCTAGCAGTTTCCATCGGTATTTCTTCTCACTTTTATGTGGGCTGCGATTAGACAAATGATATTTGCATTTGTCTGATATGTGGTATGAGACGCTGTCCTAAACTTCATTCACATATTATTTATTTTACTATTTCCAAACTCTTTTCATAATGCCACTTACTGACCAGTGCACCCTTTCCTGCATGGGTCTGAAATGATTTCAGAGAAACTGAAGCTTTTGTAAGTCATGCAGTCATTTTCCAGGCTTCCTACTTTGTGCCAACGACCCATTTCTGTGCCAGAATCACAATGTTTCATTCTCTTTGTTGTAATTTTGATATCTGGAGGAACATGCATCCTGTTTGGCTGTTCCCATATCTATCTTATTCTAAAATATTCTAAAAAATCACTTTGCTAATTAAAATATGGGTTTATTTTTATTGCAGTTGCATTAAAATGAAATAAAATAAAAACTAGATGGAGGTTGACTTCTTAGAATTATTAAATCTTCCCTTTGAGAAGTATAAATGCAGAAATATACCAAGTCCTCATTTATGCCAGTCAGTTCAGTTTTTAGATCTATGTAGACACTGAACATTTCTTACTAGATATTACATGCCATCCTGTTTGTTCATCATATTTTCTAATTGTTTTGGGTAGTATTAGGGCATTCTTCACAAAGGCGTTCTCGGCCCAGATTTGCTATGAAGCCCCAAATCAGCATTAGGGAATTAGTTTGAATCTAGACATTTTGTTCATCATTTTCTTTTCTTTTTAATGGGAACCTGCCCCATTTGCCTTTAGACCTGTAGAACCACATCTGGGTTTTCAGATTCAGCCTGGAATTACAAGGACAATTTAGAATGTGTGGTGGGGTTTTTGGTCCTGCCGGGTGGTCTATTTGCTTTAAATTAATTCGAGTCAGTTGCACCTTCTGTTTTTCCACAATTAGTGACAGAAAAGAATAAGCAGTGCCAGTGTAAAAACGCAGTCTCTTCTAAATGACTGTACCGAATGCCTCAGTGACATGAGCCCTGTAAGCAATGATGACTATGTCTGTTCCCATAAGCAGCTCTGCTTTGAGGGATGAATTTACACCTGGAATGCACATGGATACTTAGGTGGCAGCGATGCTGATGAAAGGAGACGCGTCGGATGTGACAGGCCCTGCATGCCACACTCCTTGTTATCCCCCAAATGTGATATTTATATGGTCACTGCTGCTTAGCAGCTGTCAGTCCATCAGCCCTGAGCACCCCCTCATCTTGTTCCCAGAGGGCTATGATCTCACTCCAGGCTTTTTCATCTCCTGTAACAGTCCAGGAGCCCCCACCTGAGTGGCTCGGTGATTGTATGAGTGCCTTGCGACGTGCCCCACAAAGTGCCCAGGCAGAAGCAGACACTGTCCTCACTGCCACATGTTGTCCCCTGAAGCACCTCCTCAGGCTGATGGAGTGTCACATTCCCGCTCTTCCCCCATGGGTTCACTTTTCCCCAGAAAACACCTGCTGACCCAAGTGGATCAAGCATCTGCCCACCCACCCCGCCCCTGAGCCATCCCGCATCCCTTCAATAACTTCCGCTGCAACATGGAGTCGGGCTCAGCGGTGAATGGGTGATTCGCTGCTCATTTAAGAGAAGGCACACCAGAGCCCAGCATCATTACGCCTCCTGTTAGACGCCAAATAGAATATGTAGCAGTTAAAATTTTAATCTATCATCTCCAATCCAATCCAATGCTCACATGCCAATTTGGTCTTAGTCAAGAGAGAGAATCCATATCATGGACTTCTATGTAATCTTTGCCAAGACACGAATCCTGACAAAAAAGATATCTATATAAACACATATGTGTCTTATACATGTATGATGTCTAATATGTAAACATGTATCTATATATACATCTATAACTAAAAAAATGCATATGCATATACATAATTTCCTTGACACTATTTGTGATCAAGTGAAAAATGTGCTTAATTATATTTTCTCATAATTAAATAAACTCCCTCTGTTTTCTTTTCCAAATGTGTCAATCACAGCCTGTTTGTGATGAGAATACATCCTTTATGTACTCACTGTGACCTAAAGACGGTAAACAACTATGCCAAGACGAAACCACCTGCACAGCATCACTGACAGAATGACCTGCTTGAAGAATGTTCAGTTAAGCGACAACTGATGAGCGTTCTGGCTCAGTGACACCCTGGCTGAGAAACTCATTCTGAAGTACAGTTCCAAGGACTGTCTCTTTAGATGTTTACCACACGTTTTGGTGGAAACCTACTTGGCTACCTTCGTTCCCATCAGGAAATTTCCTTAGTACCTGCCCAATTAGTAACAAGGAAGACATGTCCTTCATCAACTTGAATTTTGAAAGGTACATTCTGAATTTGTAAGTGTTTTCACACCTAGACCTATTTTTAAAGTGAGAGAGATAATTATGTGGTAGAACTGCTTTCTGGAATGGTATATTTCTGCCACATATATATACCAAAATGCTTTTTTATACGATTTATATTTCTCAATTAGGAACAATGTGGACATCTATTTAAAAATAACTTTGTTCTGTATTATGGGTAACAAAGCATAGCAAAAGGAACTGATTTTACTCAAATGCTATAAAACATACTGATTAAAAGGTGACCCCTCTATTTATTAGAGAGTTAAGGTTATTTTTCTCAAATAACCTTTCCATAAAATTTCATAGATCATTTATACTTAAATTGTGTAGTGACAATTTTGGTATTATTATCTCTTTTTAATTGGGAATTCATGTTGGCCTTAAATATTATTCACTGCTGATGAGAAAAGAAGATGGTACAAGCATTGTGGGATGCAATTGACACGGTATACCACAAAAGCCACAAAAGTTATATATATCTTAACACTATAATTCCACTCTAAGAAAAATAGCTTAATATAATATATAATATTGTAAACCTATATGAAATGAGCTTGTATCAAGGTAATATTTATAATAGTAAAGCAATGGGAATAATCCACTATAAGATATAAACATCTAAATAAATCAAGACACATCAATACAATGGAAGTTAATGCAGCCAGTAAAAATTATGTGCCTGCACTGCCCCCCACATGTCCTCATCCATCATCAAGTGACTGCTCCCCCCTCAGCTCTCCAGAGGCAGTTGACATAGCACGAGGCATGTTGGCTACTCAGCCACTCACGAAAACGTGTCCAGGGAGCAGGTTGCAGTTTTCACGAAGACAGACCATCTTTGACTCACCGTGGTCTAAGCTGAGTGAGAACTACTGTGACAGGCTGCACATTGCACCTGTCACAGCGCTCACTGCTATTCTATTCTCCAGTACTGAATGTGCCCCAAGCATCCTCATGACTTCCAGGCTCAGTGAAGGGCTGCTCACCTCCCTGTTGCATGTTTTTCTCATACAACAAAATATACAATAAGATTGACCTGATTTGAAAAAATGGACTAATAAATAACTTGAAAATGTTTACAAAGCACTAACAACCTGCTAATTATTGACATGAAAAGGGCCTAAAAGCCTCAAATTATCAGTCATGATTTGTCATCATAAAACTCTTATCATCACAGGCAGCCAACGAGCTTTTCTTTGCTGCTGCCAAAAGCTGGAGTGCAGAGACACAGACTAGTTCTAACAAGATAAAGCACATTTCCCTTCATTCAAAGTAGGTTCTACTAAAGACATAGGAGCAAATATGTGTTTTGCTAGTTATGATTCTCAGTGAAATATCATTTATCATCAGATGTGCACCTATAATAATAGACAGAGATTTCTTAATTGGAAAATGTCCAGACTTTCAATGTATTAGTTGCAATTTAAATAGGTCATGTATATATGGAAAAAAGAACTATTTATGTAACAATTCTTTTCTTGTCTTTGGTCTTTTTTAGTTTAATTGAGATGGTGTGATGTATATAGACCTTCTTGGAGTTCCAAAGAGACTGGTTAAAAACATTGATAGGCTAATGGCTGTGTTGTATGATACCCCAAGCACACTAGCACCCTGATCTCAGACCACCAAGCTTCCAGAGCCATGAGAAACAAATGTATGGTTTATGAGTGGCCCGTCTGTGATAGTTTGTTATAGTAGCCCAAACAGACTAAGACATTAGGAGCAGGCAAAGATTATTTATTAGGACATAGAAAGCAATGACTATAAAGAAAGAGTTGATACATTTTACTACTTGCCATTGAAATAAAACATTCTCCTTATCAAAAACCTGAAAAAAAGGTGCAAAGGCAAGATACAGCATGGAAAAATATATTTCTACATTGCTTTGTATGTAATATTTTAAGAAAAGTTAAAATAAAAATGCCTAAAATTAAATACAAAGACAATCTTAAAAGCAGCAAGAGAAAAGCAGTTAATTACCTACAAGGGAGCATTCATAAAACTGTCAGCTGATTTCTCAAAAGAAATATTATAGGACAGAAAGGCTTGGCACAAAATATTCAATGTGATGAAAACCCAGGATCTACATCCAAGAATACTTTATCCAGCAAAGCTATCATTTAGAGTCAAAGGACAGATAAAGAGCTTCCTGGACAAAAATAAGCTAAAGAAATTCATCAACACAAAGCCAGCATTACAGGAAATGTAGGAGGGACTTTAAGAAGAAAAAATGTGCATCAAAAACATGAATAAAAAATGGTAATAACTACATATCTATCAAGAAGTACCTCAGATGGAAAAGAATTAAGTGCCCCAACCAAAAGATAGGGTGACTGAATGGATAAGAATACAAGACCCCTACATATGCTGCCTGTAGGAGACTCACTTCACATTAAAAGTCACACAGACTAAAAGGAAGGAGATGGAAAAAGCTATTACCCTGAAGAACCTAGAAGGTTCTATCCACTAGCGACAAATACCACAATTTCACATATATGTGGGTACACATGGAATCTAAAGAACAAAATAAACAAAAACAACAACAAAAACAGAAACCAATTCATAGATGCAGGGAATATTTTGAGGGCTACTAGATGGGAGGGAGGTTGGGGGAGACGGTGAAAGGGCAAAGGGATTAAGAAGTAGCAGTCTCAGAGGGCCACAGGGAGTGCTAGCCAGTGGGCCGCTACAGGAAGGCGTGTCCTCCTGGCTGCAGGAGGAGGGCAGTACGGACTGCTGGCCACCACTGAAACCTGCCACGCCCACTCCGAGTCCCAGGACTCCAGCTCCTCCTGCTGCGGGTCTGTCCCTGCACCTGCCTCGCTGGCCAGCAGGGTGCATCTGAGCAGTCCGTGGGGAAGACAGGGTCCATGAGGGTGACATCCTGTCACCTTTGGCACACTCTGCTCTGTGAGCAAGGCCTGGGTCCTGTCCGCCTCCATGGGAGGGGATGACAGAGGTGTGATGCCAGGGAAGGGGTGCCTCAGGGTCTGGCCACCAGGTAGGACGCCAGAGACACTGAAGAGCTGAGAGCTTAGCTCTGTGTCCCCACCATGGACTCATCCTCCACAGTGTCCTCCTCATCTCTCCTGCACCTCACACTGGTCCCTAAATGTTCCTCATCAAATATGATAAAATCCAAATTGCAAAAATAATGCCAACTGATTCACAAGGGCAATTTCTCTCTCAAGATAACATTCCAGGACCTGAAATAAAATCAGGGAGCCCTCCTCCTGCAAAAGCCACATTTAAAAAAAAATCTGCCTTTTTCCTGCCACGTTAGAATGCTCCTTTGAAATTTCTCAAGGCCAGCATTTTGAAATAAAGGCTTACGCTAGTAGTAATCTGGTCAATTTCTTCAATATTTCATTGGTGAGTTAAGATTGTTTCCTCACCTCGCCCTTCTTTTTTGACTTAGGCAGATTTTGCTGATACTTTTTTATCTTCTTGAGATACAACTCAGAATGTTTTAGTTCAGTATTTCTAAAAATGAAATAATGTAAAGCTGTGGACTTTTCCAGTTATTCTGACTTTGGGTACTTTTCATAAAATTTGACGATATTCACTATTCCATAAATAACTCAGAAGTATATAGCTTATGCTCTTTATCTAATATTAAGGGCACTCTTTCTAATTAGTATTTTTTCAGAAATTTGTTATTTTTACTCTTATTTCATAATGGTCAAAAATAAAACTCAGGAATTTACAAATTAGATTATGTCTTGCTAGTGTTTACTGTGGGGAGACATGTGGCCAGTTTTTATACAAAGGCTTTAGAGGAGGTTTTCTCTGGTGGTGGGGTAAGGATCCAATCTTGACACACTGACTCAGCCTGGACCACTGTATGGTTCTAATCCCCTCTGGCTTTTCTCTGACAGGCCGTGATGTTTAAAATCCAGTGTTCTGCTTCTGTGTATTGTTCCTACGTTCAATCACAATGTGAACATTATTTTTAGAACTGCATTTTGTTCCTTTGTACAAGGATATATTTATCTTCTATTGTCTTGTTTTATGCTTTGTTTTCCCTGTTTCTTTGTCACTTTCTTAAAGCTGTTTTTACTGTAATGAGAATTGTGTGTCTGAACTGGCATTTAGACTTCGGCCTATATTTCCTTCATATTCATGTTCTCTCTAATTGGGCAAAGTGGAAACTAGACCCAGCTGCTCTGTATCCCATTTTACCGAGAGTCCTAGATAGAGTGTTCTGGTTCTGTGACCATTTGCAAGGAATGTACACTGCTGTTGTTTCCACTTGTGGTCACATTCGTGTGTTTTGTGCTTCTCTACTTCTCAATAGTAATGAAACAATTTCTCTTTCTTCATTAACAGAAAAGGAACTTGACATTTTTACCATTTTTCTACCACCAAGTGTTTTAAAATGTTATCTGCACATACAGTATCTTTTTAACTAAAGAGACCTATTTTTTCAATATGCCTTAACTTTCGTGGAAATGTGGGCACGTATCTTTTATTATACACTACTGGGTGGTATTCAAGACCTTGGCTTTCAACTGAGACAGGTGAACAGAATTTTATTGTTTTTCATTTCCTGAAAAGAAAAATGAGTAATTGCATTGCTCCACCTTACCTTGACTAATGATTACTCCACTTAATCACCCTCATCAAAACAGACATTGTCAGCATGAAGGTTGAGGATCAGAGACAAAATTTATTTCAGGTATAGTGAGAAAGTCACTGGTTTCACCTTTCAAGGTTTGAGAGTTTCAGTGTTGGCTATTTGAGAACTTGATAATTTAACTTTAAAGAGAAGCATACTGTATGCCTAATTTGTGGAGAGGAATCCCTGTTTTGATAAAAGTATTGACTTTAATGTCTGCTAATTAAGTATTGGTGAAATGCAAATATACCACTCATTTTTGGTAACCTAAAAATTTAGAACTTTTACAACTTGTGTTCAGGAAACTTACTTTTTAAAAGGTATTTTCTATTTTACCTAACCACATTAGAATACAAAATAAAATTTAGCTTATTTTAGACCAAGACTAAATGTGCTCTAACAGTAAAAAGGAGATAACTTTACTGTATAATTTTAATGCAGCGGTAAAATAATTGTTTTCCAGTATACAGCTGAAATAACATAAAAATAATATTTTAAAAGTACTTATTTTTATTGTTTGGATTCTGAAATACCAAATCTTTCCTTCATAAATAATCAAATATGACCTCAGTACAACTGATTGTCCACAACAAGCGGTATAGAAAGTAAATTACTAAATGCTGTGTAAATTAAGTTTTACTCCACAAAGAAACTCGTTTTCTGCTAAGGTGTAAATAGACTTCACAATCTATAAGACCCAAGTATTGCTTTAAATTATGTAAAATTAGCTTTAGAATTCTCAGAAGGGTATACTTGCAGGACTGAGTAATGATATAAAATTAATTTGTAAAACAATGTGTTTGTATTTAGTGAATTCCTAACGTGTGGGTCATTCCTTGTTGTTTTTTTTTTTTTCCTGTGGTACACCTTGCGCGCTTTCAGGGTACTTCTTTTAAACCTCACATTATTGTCCTGATTACTGTCTCATGTGTCTAATGTATAATTGAAAAGTTGCTCTCCTATCAGAAAATCTCTATGTCGACTTTACAGTGATTTTGATTTTTGTAGCAGTTGGAATGGAATTGTCAGAAATTTTGGTGATAATCCAGCAGCATAATTATCTCAGTTGGTAAGTCTACATCTTCATTTCCTTTACCCCATTCTATGTTTTGTTTTCTCTTCATCCTAAATAAAATGGATTCAGTTTTCTGATTAATGAGCTAAGCTAGCTGCCTGCATCCAATTTCGTTCAGTTTCTCCATCATGAGGACATTTATGTCTTGATTTTAATTTTGCATGTCACTTCTTTCAGAAGTTCTTTTTCTACCTCGCTCTTGTTTGAGTCCATGGTGGAGCTAATTATCTGTCCTTCGGCAATCACTTTAACAATGTTAACAAGCTGTTACATTAAAAACGAGAACTAAGTTCTGAAATTCTCCCACGGAGTATTTTTCTAGTTAAAATTAAAAAAAAAATGTATAGTGTGTTTCAACAGTAGCTATTAAAATTGACTCAGATTTTCAAAATATAATGAACTTAAAATCATTGACACTCAAGCTAAATGAAAACACATTTCAGTGAGGGGAAATCTATCAAAATAAGGGCTGCAGTCTACAGCTGGGATCTCTACAGCTCAGTATCTTTGTCACGTCTCTTTTATGTAGACATGTTCAAGGACATAGTAGGACTGTGGTGATTTTATTAAATCCCTTTGTCTTCAGGATGCGTAGTTGAATATTGTAAGTAGGGATTTCTTCCTGATATTATATCACAAACAGAATAATGCTTAGTGAGAGCACAGTGCTTGGATCAGACTATGGTTAAACCACCGTGAGTTCATCACAAACCATAATCATTTGCTTATTATTGTGGAGCTGGGGAAGAGCAGAGATACTCAAAGTGACCCAACTGCCAGCATTACAATTGTGATAAAGCGAAGCTCAATGGATTGATGGAGACAAACAGAAAAGTGTTTTAAAAGCGAGGCACTCATAGTGACTCCATTTCTTGTGTACTAGAAAATACAATCCAAACATCTTGCCTAATTAATGACATCTAAATTTGAACTCCAGGTTATAAAGAGTTTGAAATTCAAATCAACCACACTGGGGTAGGGGTACATAGGTTTTACAATAACATAAACAGAGGCATTTTCAGTCAGAAGCTTTTGAATTCATAAATGTCTGACAGCCTAAGGCAAAATCAAAATAGAATTCTGGCTCTTTCTCAAAGCACACGCATACATATAAAAACCAGACTGTATCATAAGATTGTTGTTAAATTATTTATCTTTTCCTTCTGTATGTCTTTCTTTTCCTTTCTATGGTGTCCAAGAGTGATATGGTTAGATTCTGGCCAACCATATCACTCCGTGTTGCTCCAGTGAATTAACTCATTCATTGCTATGTTTATTAAGTGATTATAAATGTTGAATATATAGTCTGCTATTAGCAATTTTCAAAGCCTCTGTCTCAAGCACTGTACTTATTTCTAAGAATATACATGGAATTAAACAGAATTCTATTCCTGAGAGGGTTTAGAGTCTCTAAAAAATAAGACAGACATTTAAATTAATTATGATAGAAAAGTGATATTGCAGTGAATTAGAAGAGGTGAGAGAGATCGTGTGTAGGGCTACAGTAACGGGGCAGTGTTGCTCTCACGGGGAGCTGGGATGAACCTCCAGACGAGTTCACAGGCAAACTGTAAACTAACCTTGGAGAATAACATGGAGTCCTCCAGGTAGATGCAAACAGTCCTGGAGGTATTGGCAGAGGGAGGCTGTATGGGTAGGGAGATGAGAGGGAGCGTGTCACCTGATGGTGTGTGTCCACAGAGCTGCTCTCAGATCAAGACAAACAGGTGTGACACTGGCATTGGCCAAATCATTTTCTTTTCATTCATCTTACTAACTTTATTAAGTACTCTTATACTTAAAGAAGAACTTTCCTTTCTCTCCAATTATTTATTTTTAGTTCCTTTCGTATCAACAATATTCACGGATATTCAGTTTGTTCTGTGTGGTAAGCCACCACTGCCTCAGATGTGGCCAACGGGGACTTCTAATTGGTCCCTGTGTCCTTTTGACACATTTCTATCACTTATTTTTCCAGCTCCCCACTTCCTCCTGTCTGACACCGTAACATGGTCCAGTCTTACCTTGTTCTCTCTCTTCCCCAGCACCGAATCAGCCATCTCTCCAGGGAGCACTGATTGCCATTGTTGGACAGTGATATTTTCAAACCAAGGGAGACCTTGGTGCAAGGCGTCCTCATGGATACTGAGGTGTCACTGTCCCCAGCCACTCAGCAAACAGTGTCTCTACACTTATCACTTTCCAAACTGGCCACCTTTCTTTTTTCTTGCCTTATCGAATGGCAGAGGGTGTGGTCTGCCTCGTACAGCCTGACACAGGGCGAGCACGGAGAAGACACAACCTTTAATGCTGTTCGATGGCGTCTGCAGGTCTCAGGAAAGAATTTACGAGGCAAATGGTGTACGATGCATCAGTAATGAGTAGGACATCAAGCAGTGCCTACACATGATGACATTTAGAAATTGTGGAAGGGATTAATTTATTATAAAACTAAGATTAAATGGAAGGAGTTGTAAAATGCATTAGCTGTTTCAGGCACTCAAGAAATTTTTTGGTCCTACTTATCCATGAAATAATATCTGACTTGTTTGCTCACTAGTTCAATTGAACCAACTATTTTTATAAATGCCAAAATTTCACATTTTTTATATTTTATCCAACATAATGAGTATATCCAAGGCAATATGAGAGTTTCCTAAATCCTTTTTTGCCATTTAACTTCCTTCCACAGAAGTCAATTTAAAAAGTAAATTTCAATTTGAGAACGAGTAGTTTCTCAATCTCCTTGGACCAAACCAGGAGGTCACTTTGAGTTTTAATTTCTTCTGAGAAAAGAAGGATTCCACTGAGAAAATATGTGCAATGATCTTTTGGTAACGTGCTGCCCCATCCTGCCAAAAACTCACGTTTCTGTGAAATTGCAGTAAAAAGTTCCCTGATGACAAATAGTACTGAAGTAGAACAATAGATTAAAACATTGTGTGGCAAACATTAATTTACATTTAATTGGGTAAAGATTATTCAAGGATAGAAATATAAATAACTTTGCCCCTGTATCCTTTTAGAGAATGTTTCCTATATATTTTTTACAAGGTTTTTTTAAAATAGGTAAGCACATCCAAACCGCTCAATTTTGGAGAAAATATTAAAGCAGTTGTGTCTAATAAATAGCTAGACATTACTACTTCTTGAAGATTCTCTAAACTTACTACTTACTTTATGTCAAATAATAAATTTCAAACTGACCTGATAAATGCTGATCTCCATGGAATTGATTTTTTAAATATCAAATGGCAACTATAATGAAATTTATTTTTCCCCTAACTCTAATCATCCATTAATAGTGTGCTCGTAAGTACATTTTTGTTTCCATTTGCCACAAATTTCTACTATGTCATTAGCATCAACGACAGTCATATGTAACATAAAAGTGAAAATTAATAATGGCGATACAATGCATGTTCTCAGAATTCAAAATTGTCAAGGAACCTGAATGGCCTGCATAACAATCAATACGGTCCAATAAGAAGCATGTTCAAAGATAGGTTTGCAAATATCGTATGTTTAGTTTTCAGGGTACTTTGTAGATGGAGTAAGTTCAGAGGGCTTTCCTGGAGGGAGCATGGTGCTATGGTGCCCAAGAACGTTAGGGAAGGAAACGGAAGTGTATTAATTTTCCATTACCTGTTCACTCGGTATGCAGATATTCACTAGGAGCTAAGCACTTATTTATCATGAACCTGCTGATGGCCAAACCAGCTGGGGAGACAGATCCTGGCTGTAGAAGCGATTCACAGGGCAAATGAAAAGGTCCACACAGAGCACCTCCTTCGACTCAGGAACCAGTGAGAAACACATAAAGGTGGCAAGATATAAGGTTTCTGAAAATTAACATATGCCAACTAAATTTCTACAAGGTATCAGAAAGTCAAAGGGAGAGAAAATAGTATTTCACCATTAATAGAAATACTCTGTAGAAAAATTACAAAAGTCCAAGATCAAACCTATGAGAAATATTAATATATAACTAAAATCAGAAAACTTTCTTGAGAGACATAAAATAGATCCAATTATTGACATTTAATGTCGTTTCAATGAACACATTAACTATTTTAAGGAGGTCTTCATATCTCTATAGATCGACCTTGATAACCTGGAAGAATCCCTAAGGGTGTCACTGAGGACGTGTCATGCACGTACACTAAACACCAGCTATGGCAATTGAAGCTGCATTTACTGCATGTGACAGAGTTAAGGGGAAATAATTATGTATAAGCAGCAATCTAGTACATGATAAAGGCCGCATTTCAAATTGGGGAGGAGAGTATGCCAACCACTGATGAGTGCCCGCAGGCGAGGAAAGCACCCCAAGCTGAGGAAGAGGAGCAGGAAGGGCCGAAGGCGCGGCCGGCGAACGGCCAGGGCAGAGTGACCATTCATGGCCGCGTGATCAGTTTATCTTGTGCAAATCACCAAGGGAGCTCATCATATTAACAAACAAAATGAGGAACATCACACAATAATCTAAATACAGGTAGAGGACGTGTTTGATAAAATGCAACTCCATCCCTAACCTAAAAACCTCTGCAAACGAGCAATCTAATGGAATTTCCTCAACTCGATAAACAGCATTCAGAAAAGTGATACCTGCCCCCGTAGACTTTATCTCACATTGTATGGAAAGTTCCAGTCCCTTCAGTGGTGCAACAGAGAATGAATAACTGGCATGCTGATTGGAGACAATGCACTAGAAGCATCTTTACTCAGAAATGCCATGATCATCCCTGCAGAGCCTCTGGTGGAATTTAGTTGTTCATGTTTGTAGGAAGGACCAACTAATTCTAAAATTTACCTGGAATTTCACATCACCTAGAATGTTCTGAAATTACTTAGCAAAGTAGAACAGATCTGGGGGACTAATGCCCCTAATTCGGAGGGATCTTACAGAGCTACAGTGACCGTGGAGGTGTGCGGCCGGAAAAGCAGACGCAAATAAATGGGTGGCTGAACCCAGAGACAGACCACGCGTACAAGGACAGTTTGTGTTCAGCAGAGGTGCAGAGGAAACTATAGAGCAAGACCAGTCTCAATAAACAATGCTGGAGCAATAATAGTAAAGCAACACAAAAAGAAGAAAAAGGACTTTGAATAAAATAAAAATACACTCAAAATGGGTCATAGGTCTCAATGTATGTCAAAAATTATGAATATTTTAGAAGAAAGTATTGGAGAAAATCGTTGTGACCTTAGTTTAAGTGCAGATTTCTTAGATAAGACTCCAGATGCATGCTCCACCGAAAAGAGGTGGGAAGTTGGACTTCAGAGTGACTGCTTTTCAAAACAGCTGTTGAGACAATTAAATGCAAAAGACTAACTGGAAGAAAATATCTGAAAATCACATATCTGGAAAAAGACTTTTATCTAGACCATATAAAGAATTCTAAAAACTCAATAATAAAGAAAAAAACACAATTTAAAAATGGCCAAAAGGCTTTAACGGATGCTTCAGTGAGAAGGAAGCACAGAAGCTAAGTGTGTGTGGAACAGACGCTTGGCAACACGGCACTGAGGCTCATCTCTGAGATGTAAGGCAAAGCCCGGTTACAGCTGCTCGCTCTTGGTGTGGGAAACGACTGTCAACTGCTGTCATACCTGGAGACAGAACTGTAAGGGGTCGACTACTCCAGAGACAGGCAGCATTTCTAGGAGTTAATCACACTGCTTCCGTCCACCCAGCCATCCTACTCTTTGGAGCTTGTGCGGGAGCAATGAGGCAGCAGAGCCACATGAAAGCATGAGTGTGGACGTTTAGCAGCTTTATGTTTACCAGCCAGGAACTGGGGCGGGGGTGTCCCTCACCTGGCAAACAGAAAGCCAGGGCACTTCCACTTGGGAGGTACTACTGACGCCACCAAGAATGAGCTACTCATGAATGAATGACAGAGATGAATCCGAAAATAATGTTGTGCAGTGAAAGAAGACAAAAGAGCATACATTGTATGGTTCTGGTCGTAGAAAATTCTGGAAATGTGAACTAATGTATTGTGACAGAAAGCAGATCAGTGGTTTCAAGAATGATGGGGGGGCAAGGAGGGGCAGGGTCAACGAGAGGCACGAGAGTCTTACAGAAGACGTGTGTTCATCTTGATGGTGGTGACAGTTTCCCGGGCAAATACATGTCACTAGTGACTGAACTGCACCATAAATATCTGAATTCATTGTGTGCTGATTATGCCTATATAAAGTGATAAAAAAGATTAAACTGGAACGTCATACTTTGTCCTTTACATAATTCTGGTTCACAGAAATTGCTTTTTACAGAAAGCTTCATTTTGTCCAAGTTACTTTAAAAGATCGCTATTTTATGATTCATAAAATAATAGGATAATAATTACCATCATTTTTTCCAGAGGAGGGAGTTGGTAAACGAGGGTACAAAGGGAAAAACAGAAAAAAAAGCTATTTTTAAAATAGGGATTTGAGTGGAACAAGAACTAAAAATGAATTTATGCCTTTTGGTTTTGTAGTTGGATACGCATAATCATGGGAGGAAAAGATGAAATGAGGCATGGGAGATAAGGAAACTGGCTTCCAGCCTGAAGGTGACAAAAATTAACTGTTCAACAGGAAGCCCATTAATTTTCTTCCCTTTATAAAGTGAGATTAAATCTGGTGTTCTCAGAGGTTTCTTTTTTATTTGGGGATCCTTTTTTTCTTGCTCTCCGACAGTGTGATCTGTGACTCTGCAACACCACTCGTGATGGCCAGGCACTCAGACCCAAGTCCGCTGCCTGCTCGCATGAGCTCTGTGTCCAGCCGGTCACACTGCGTAACCTTCGTGGACAGTGCCAATGAAAGCAGCCCGCTGACTTGTTGCAGTGAATGATAGTTTCTTTTAAAATTGTGCTACTAAAACTAAAGTATGCATTTAACAGAATAATAAATTTCAATTGCTCTCAGTTGTGAATAGAAAATCTTTCCATGCGCATCATACTCTCAGTGTATCAGCTCGGCTTGGTCATATTACATATGTGTTCATATATGTGAAACAGAAATAACTAATTTCAACTGGTAATAAATATAAAACATTAAAAGATGCATTTGTCTTGAAGCAGATCACTAGATTTGTAATTATGATATTGCTATGACATGAAACATGAATTGTGTGTATTGAAAAGGACACAGGGAAAATGTCACATGGGTGTGGGGGGAGCGAGTGGCTGTCCCTTGCCCTCAGGGTCCTTCCGTCTGGTCTGTGACAGAGTCTGCATGAGGCAGGTCAACCAAGAAAAGGACCGAACCTATCCACGCACACACATTGGGAGCCCCACACAAAGCAGACAGTCGTGCCCCACATACCTGAGAGGTTCAGGGACACAAGGGAAGGTGCGTGCGCCGGCACTTTGAGCCAGGGGTAGGGGCGTCAGAGGCAGAGAAGGGCCTCACAGGAGGATGAGTGCTCAGCGTGAGAAGGGTGGCCTGCCCTGTGGCTGGGTCATAAAGGCAGTTTCCGGCAACGACTTGCTGTGGGAAGGCCCCGGTGCACATTCTCTATGAGAGGGAAGAGCTTCCTGTGAGCCCACGGGATGTCCATGCCTTCAGCTCAGAATAACCACACACTGAAGTGGCGCGTCCTAGGAGCCTGTCCTGAGCCCCTCTGGAGTCTCTGTCACTGTCACTAGGAAATGTACAGGTCAGTGGTGGGAAAAGACTTGGGTGGAATGGATAGAACCACCTCGACAGCTTGTCTCTTACTCCAGAGATGCCGTCAGAGTGCCGACCTCAGCTGTATTTTGTCGAATCACTGAAATACTTAAGATTTTTTAAGACATGATTCATTGTTGTTATTTTCAGAAAGAAGAAAAAACTTTAAAACAAGACAGCATTAGGTAGCTGAAAAGTAATTACCGCATGCAGGCTGTTCACAGCGTGCACTTTGGTGCGTCTGCAAGAATTAAATGCTAGATGGGTCGCCTTCCCAAAACCCATGGGAGAGGGCATCCCAGGGAGCACAGGGCAGAGGGCGTCGCAGGGGGGTACAGGGGACCTGGGTGTGGGGGGCGGGCAACAGTAAGCTGAAGGGGGTGTGGAAATGTCTGCCTTGGAGTTCTCACTCCTTTAAAGAAAACCATTTCCTATGGAAGGGAACACTTCCAAAGGCTGAGACGAGCTGGCATCAGAAGGAGCTGGCTTCTTCTCTGGCATCTACGCAACACTTGCCATGTAACAGGAAAACAAACATGGTAAACCAGGAGGGGAAGCGAGAGATAAGGAACAGACAATGCAGAAGGAAGAGCAAATTGGTACCACAGGAAGAAGAAGAATCAGGTTTGTATAGAACTATTATCTCTTGCTTTAGACAAACATCTTTGAAATATAAATGATTCAATAATGAGTATTTTTTTCTACGCTATCCAGCTCTTGGTTATTCAAAAGGTAATTACACATTTCATGGATAAAACAGTCCCTAAGATTTTCATAGCAATGAACAAAATTAATTAAATATTTTATATAAACTTTGCCAAATTTAGTTAGAAAAATCTTTCCCAGGAATTGGCTCCATTAATTGATTAACTTATAAATGCCGTGACATAAATTGCTATTATTCTGATGTCAATAATGGCAGTAGCTGTAGAGCCTGTCACAACGCTTAGCAAGCCGGTAAGAGCTAGAAGAGAAAGTCAAGTTAGTCCATCCGATTTTACTTAGCAGCTTTGGCCAAGATGGTTTAGAAGATGGAGAAAGATTAGGGATTAAAACTACACTTTCTTCAGTGTTTCTGGATTTGAAGATGAGGTGGTTTCAGGAGCAGGGTTCCAAGTGCCCTCATTATTTCACTTATATGCGAGATCAGGATGCAACTTTGTAACGCAATGTGTCTGCAGGGGAAGTGGAACAGATTACTTTGTTATATCTGAAACCATTTAGTCAGTTTCAGGAATTGCGTGTATAACACTACCAGTCCAGGTGAGAAGCCTAATGAACCAAACACTGACCTAGCCCTTCATGACTGCCAGGAGGCCCGGTGCTGTTCACTACCATGCTCGCGCCCTCCCCCATTTGTGGACACCCAACCTTTCTACCTCCATGGGGTCTGGTAGCCTTTCTCGCAATCCCCAAGGAAGCCTCTCAGCAATATCCCCTCTTAGCACATTCCAGAGTGTGTCTGTCAGCCAAAGCCTAGGAAGTTCCAGAGCGCCCACCCACTGTGTCAGCTGATTGGCCAAGACTTAAACAGCCAAAGTCAGGTGGAAGGAAACAGCACGACACTGGAAAGGTACCTTTCAGTGGATGCTTACTTTCCATCTGTCCTTTTTCTAGAGTGGTGTAGCAGTTCGGTCACAGAAGGCAATGTCTCCTCACTGAGCCTGGCATAGGTCTGAGCCAGCCATTAAAGTTTAGTTCACATCCTGGTTTTCTATTTCTTACTGTGAAATATTTCCTAGACTTTGAAATAGATCTCAGTGATGGCCAGTCCTGTTGCAAGAAAGGATTTTTTTTTACTTCTCAATTTCTGCTTTATCTCATGAGCATTTCAAATGACAAGACGCCAGATGCATGTGACTATAGCTCGAAAGGAAAGATACTGCAGACTGTGGTGGGTAGAGACTCAGTGGAAACGGCCTTTCAAGTGATGAAACTCCATTCAAGTAAGCAAATGATACTCAACTGCTATTCTTATGCCATGTATACATTGCTGGATTTTTATTAAAACTAATACCTCTCAAGAACAACAAAAAAATATGTATGTGTGTGCACATACACACATGTACATACACAGTTTCTATGATGAAAAAACAAAGGAAAATATTTAGGTTAAACAGATTTGCAGTAGATACATCTTTTTCTTAATATTGATTCAAATTGTCAGAATGTCAGAATCAAAGGCCCTTTAAATATAAAACCCAATGTGAAAGTTGTTGCTGTTATCCATTAAAAATATCCTCATGTTATATTTCCCAAAGAACAAAAGCAATCAAGCAAGAACTCAGAGATCTGTAGCAAAATGCTCGACCAGATGCGATTAGGGAGGAGCTTTTGCTGTCAAAGATCCTAGAAAGGCTTTGGTTAATAACAATGTACTGATATTGCTGTATTTGTTGCAACAAATGCATGGTGCCAACACACAATGTTGACAGTAGAGAAACAGGCTGGCGTACATTGAAAGTCTACCATTTTGCAACTTTTCTGTTAATTTAAAACTATCCAAAAATATTCTGTAAAGTTTCAATATTGTTCATATCTTTTATTACTGACTGATGAGATGTGTTTGACTCTGGTTATTTATAGAATTAAGTCCTATGACCTTGAATTCTTTAAAAGACGTTGAATATGTAATCCAAGGAAAACATATCCCTAATTCAATGTTATTTCCTGTGGAGAGGAAATTAAGAATTATACATTGGGCTCTCTTTAAAGGCCACTTAGCATGGTCAAGAGTTTGTAACTTTCTTTCTTTTCTCATGGACCTAAGTTTTAATTCCTATGCTTTCAAAGCATCTCGTTTGTAAGGACAGAGTGACACACTGGCAGTTGTCTGTGGGAGCGAGTCCCATCTGCTCATCCTTTTCAGGAGCAGGGGGGAGCAAGCAAGTGTCTGGCGGAGTCCACTCCTCCTTTTTTGTTTATACATGGTATCTTTTGTCAATAAAGTTTTACTTTTTCTTTCCAAACTTTATCTGTATGTCTCTAGCTTGCCTTTTTGCGCTAGCTAAACTTTCCAGTACGATATAGAATGGAGGTGGAGTATGCAGACATTCTTTGTCCTTTCTAGCCTTGGAGGGAAGACATGCTATTTTTCATTATTAAGTAAATTATCAAAGTCAGATTTGGATATCATAGTGGTGCCAGCCTTATAAAATGAATCAGGAAATCTTTTTTCCCTCTCTGTGTTCTGAAAGTTTAATATTAGTATAATTTCTTAAAAGTTTAATAGAGTTTCTAGTAAAGTTTTCTAGGCCTAAAAGTTTCTTTGTAAAATTTTTTAAAATTATAAATTCAATTTTTTAAATTGATAGAGGTCTACTAATATTTCCTATTTCTTCTTGTCCTAAGTTGTGTATTTCAACTAGTATACTTTCATATTTAATGTTTCAGTTTTCTGCTTTCTCATCATATTTTATATCAGTAGTATCTCCCCTTGTCTTTCTGTATGTTTTCAAAGCTAATTTTAAATTTCTAAGTTTTATGCTTTAATAGTTTCACTTCTGATAAAATTCTATAAATCTTTTCTTTGAGTGTTATTTGATAAAATGGTGCTTACAAATGCCTCTTTTTTGTTTGTTTGTTTGTTTGTTTTTTGCTTATGAGCTCATTTTTCTCCTGGGGGTGTCAGTTACTCTGATAAGGCTGTAGAATAATGAAGGTTGGTCAACCTAGCCCCAGACAGTTCAGGGAGTGGGCAATGGATGGTTAACCCAATGGATGGGTCATGTGTTCCAGCTACTTTGGCTCCAGAAAGCCTCAGTCAGCTGCTTTCTACCTGACCAGACAAGTCCATGGGTTACGGTTTCATGCTTTCTAAAATCTTTTATAATACCCCTTTACTCCTGAATGAGGAGAAAACAATCCTAGAAGTTAATTCATCAGCCCTGGTGTTCCGAGGGCTAGATTGGGACACTCCTGCGTGAGAGAAAGCAGTCACCCTCTGTTTCCTCAAGGCCTCTTGAGCACTAACATGATTCCTGGGGACACATGACTGAGCAAGAGCTCTGAGTAGCTTCTGTTGTCTCAAGGCAATGGCTGGGGGAAAGCATGACTAGAAATCCAAAAATTTTCCTCACACATCCATGCTGGATGTTCTCTGGCCTCAGGCCAAGGCCACAATTCACAAACGAGTTCAAAGACCTGCCCTCCAAGAGTTGATGAATTTTCTATCTGATTTTCAACCACTTTAAGATTGAACTTTGGTGTGGGAGCCAGTTGCCATACATTTTATAAAACTAAAGCTCTACTTTGAATTTGGATATTGAAAACATTAAGAAAATTCTTATCTTAGTTCATATATACTTGACCTTACATACCAGAAATTCAAAATCTATTGCTATCTAAACAACACAGTATAAATAAATTATCTGATATTACAAAGATTAAATTTTGTCAGAATAATATAGAAATTGAAATTATTTTGCCCATTATTATATTTCGTTGGCTTTAAATCCATTCTGGTGTTTTTTTTTTCCCCATGAGAATACTTTCAGAGATTTCTTTCTCAAATTTGGACTAGAAGTGAGTGGAATTTTCAAAAGCATTTTACATTAACAGGTTTTATGTTATTTCAAAGGTAATTCATAAGACAAAGCTTGGAGATCACGTTGGCCCACCAGGAAACCACTGCATAAGCTAGATAATAAAGCAGGGATTTATTTGGCAGCTATGGTGATATAAATGATAAAAATAACAATCACAAAGGCATTCACACCAATTGATGAGACTTGCCTGGGTTCACATATGCCTAAAATGGACCTTGCAAGGTCATGGGCTATGGGAACCCACAGACGCACGCCTCTTCTGTGTTACGTGTTTAGCGTTGTGGCTGGTTTCATGCCCTCCACACCTATCTCACCAAAGCACCGGAACAGACATTTTTCTAAATTTTAAAATTTGGAAATCATACTTTCCAATTAAAAAATTTTGTCTGGATTCCTCTGGGATCTTTTACTCAAATTATATTTTGATTCTTTCATTGGTTTTACCATGCTAGGAGCCAACATTTCTAGTTTTTCATCTTGATATTGCTGCCTCAGTTGGCTGTTAGTCATCCATGGTTTGAGATTTTGGCAGCGTAATTAAAACTCAGGGATTCCTGAAAGAGCCCAGTCATAGCATCCTGGAGGACGTGGCGATTTCTCTCATTTGGTCAGTAGCAGATGAGTGAGTCAACTGTTGTCGGTACCTACAAGTAGTTATTTCCAGCTACGTGAATCAGGAGCAGTCCACTCCAAGAGCAGTGTACCCGCAGGCTCCCAGGGACCTCTGCTATTGCCGTGGGAAGAAGCTACATGGTGATCAGACATATGCATTCTTTTCCTCCTCACTTTCCTCTGCTCATGCTCGGAATTCAGGGAATGATACTATCCCCGAACGCTCTGGATCTCAGATGGGATGTGGGTCTCCAGTGCAAACGTGAGCAGGCACTCTTTAGCAGAGGGAAGTTGGAAGATGGGGTCAGCAATTCATGATTACATTGCTATCCCCTTCTAAGCCACACAAAAGATTTCTAAAGGGCAAATTCTGGATGATTATATTATTCATTGTTGCTTTTATAATAGGCATCTCCAAGCATTAGGATTGTAACTGAGAACATTAAAAATTTGGTTAATTTAAACTGAATTCTCTTTGAGGAGCAAAAATAAACAAGAAACACGCCTATAAGTATCTTGGTAAAGATCTAAGGGAAATTGATTATATATAATTGTGTCTCAATTTCTGTTTAGTTTCATTTCCCATTACTGAAAGCTTAAATATAGGTGTTAAGTGCAGCTCTAAAATACAAGTGATAACTCTCCCCTGTCACATGGTTCTGAGGCCGAGCAACATTTAAAGAATTATTCAAGCTGACCTGTTCTTCCTCATTCATATATCAGTGGGTCTTACTGCAGCACATCTCTTACAAGGACTGTTACTGGAGTCGCAGGTCAGGACTGAAGAAGTCAGACTGCAATAATGAATTCACTGAAGTCTCGACATATGAGCACCTCCACCAGATTTTTATAAATTACTGATAAGAAAGGCCAAATAGTATGAAGCGAAGACAAGAACTCAAAATTTAAAATTAAGACTATTTCTATCCCTGAGTCTTAAACAAAGTTTTGAGTGAGGTTATATAAGATGTTTTGGCCCTGGACCCATCACGGGTAAAAGGACAGAGCAGAACTACATTGATCATCAGGACAGCTTCAGTTTCAACATTTCCCGATAGAATCCCAGATATGTGTCCTGCTACATCTACCCCAGGTCGTTTGCATCAGATCTCTACACAGTGAGTGCTCTGGGCAGTTACAGACTTTCCTGACACCCCTGACATCACACCACACACTTAGTCACTTTCATCCCAGGGAACAATTCATTAACAAGAGTCTTTGGAACTAAATAATACTCAGTCATGTAAAACATGATAACAAAAAAAGAAATGTTCATCAGATTGATTCAGCGCATGTCCTACTCATGTGATCCCTTTTAAGAGCTGTTTTAACTCAGACAAATCACATAATCTAAGCCTCAGTTTTCTCATTTGTAAATGGCGATGGTATTTCAGATTTCACAAAACTAAATAAGAATTACAAGGATGGACACACTTCACATGTCACAAATGTGACATGCCACTTTTATGCATGTTTATGTGCAATTTTGATAAGAAAAGTACTTTGCTACTTTCAAGTACTCATTTTTTTTTCCAGCTTGGTTTCAGAGTGTTTTATTTCTCCAGGATGCCCATTTTTCAATCGAAGGTGCAGCATATAATTTAATATCTCATCTCATCTCAAATAGCCTGTTTGCACTTGCTGTGTACTTTTGGCACAACTGCACAGTGCTCCTCTGTAAACGTCACCTATGATAGATACTGTTGGCTACCAGGCCACTGGCATCTCTGGCCCAGGCAGCAGGGCATCAGGCAATCTTGCAGAGTGTTTGAACAATCTACAGAAAGAACTTACTCAGCAGTAATACCAATTGCTTTAACTTAAAATCTAATTTGTATGATGGGTGCTTAAAGCAAGTTTTTTCTCTTTCTACCACATCAATAGCTTCCAAGAAGAAACTTCAGCAGCATAAAGAAAGGGAAATGAAGAGGCTGAAACTTAATAAGAAACAGTTTGGATGTGAAAGACCAATTTCTTCGTTAACTTCTGTGACTGGTGGATGCAGCCCATGTACAAGTTTGACTGTGGCAGTGAAAATGTCATCAGTTCTTTTTTCCTTATCTTTTTCCTCTTAACACTACATTATTCCTTAAAAGCAACAAGAAATTCTCTCTGATACCAAAAACAAGGAATACAGAACAAACAGCCAAGTTTAGAGACTAATTCAACTATTAAATCTACAAGTAAGAAGGCTCTTTGAGTATATCTTTACAATGAGAGTGCTCTAAACTTAAAGCTTGCAAAGATGTAATTGCAGCACATAAAGTCGTTTGGGGGCCACTCTGGAGTGCTGAGAAGGATAAAAGGAATAGTCATTGGTTGAGGAATGGAGCAAGTTATTGAAAGTGAGGCAGTCGATGAAAGTGCCCACTTTGTGGTTGTGGCCAAGTTTTAAAAGTGTGGTTCACAAGTGCCGTGGTGCATTTTGATGGTCAAGCCCATCAAAGGTACTATTTTTAAAGTTTATTCTGTCACTACAAGATTTGACCTATATTCTAAAGGACTTTCAGTACTATCTTTCTCATAAGAAACTACAATAACATTTACCCCATTTTCCAATTACTTTTTCTAGCAAACGGAGAGCTCTGTGTATAATTCAAGTGTTAACATTTAGATCAGGTAGACTAAAGTAAATTAAAATACAGAATTTTAAGTGATTTCTTAAGTTACTTTTTACAACCCAAGATTGCTTCCTCACATCAAGGACTTACAGTCTAAAGCAAGAAGATGGTTTCATGAACCCAGCAGACATATTGCATCTATCTTAATGTTTGAAAGAGTCAGTGGTGTTTTAATAAGTGCTTGTGGAACTCATTATTGGTCTCATAATATATTTCTGTTAAAAATGGTGTAAAATCATATGCCTTTAGTTTAGCATATGTGCCAAGAGTTATTTCATTTTGAAATAAGGACTGTTATGTGTGGTCATTGTTTAGGTTTAATGTTCAGAAAAAAATGCTTTATTTTTAAATTAAAATTTCTAGTTTATATTCAAGCTTTTTGTTTAAAATATAAAGTGTGCTTTTTTTTGCCTTTATATTTCTTTAGAAAAAAACTCAAACTTTGAATATTGATTGTGGCCAAAATGGTAAAAAATACCCCATTTAGAGTACACTTTAGTCATTGTGTTTTTTGAATTAATATCCATTATCTATTCTCAGCATAAGTTTCACAGTGCATTTCTAAATTAATGCTGACTCTGCTTATGCTGCAAGATTACATGAGTTTTCCAATCTTTTTAAAAAAAATTAGTCTGATAAAATTGATTAAGTTATAACATTACAATCTATTGGAATCTATTCATGACTTGAAACATAATTCCTATATTAATTTCATATTATTACATTAACTCTGATTAGCTGAATAGCTGAGGAATAGACAGAATAGAAGATAAGCCAGAAAAAAACACTGATTTTAATCTGTTATTAAAAATTATTCTTAAATATACTCCAGTTCCCAGCTTTAGGCAATACTTTTAAATGAACTGAAAATAATCTATTTCTCCATTTCTTAGTGCCCTTGGTTGCTTTTTTTCTCCCTAGATATCACTAATCATACTACAGAATCATACTCAAATTGTGGAAGATAGGATAATCAAATTGAATGCATATTGACACCAAGAATCTGTTTTAAAAATATGTTATTACTGATGGAGACAAGCTTTCCTCTTTGAAGGTGAGCTCTTTACCAGAGTCTTATCCATCACACGAGAGAGGCCTGGGTGGTTGAGTGGTAGCGGGTGGGAGGCAGGTGATGATTGTGGTGAAACATAGGCTTACAGATTCGGAAGTGATGAGATAGGAGTCATTTGGTTGTCCCAGGTTCTCCCACAAAATGAGAAGGAATAAGACCAGACAATACCAGAGTGGTTACGCAAAAGCTAGGACAAGGCCGAGCCTTCCCAAAGCAGTAGGAAGGTGGTGGTTCCACCACGGTCCTTCCCGGGGGTCCCATGGACACCACCACGGTCCCTTCTGAAAAAGAGATGAGCATGACTCTTCGTTATCAGAGAGTACCTCACAGTGAGGACCAGAGGTGCCCGTTCTGTGGCTGGGGAGCAGCCGCCCCTTCCTGACGACTGCAGCAATCTGACTTAGTCCTGTGCTGCGCAAGCACTTTACTGTTGAAGTATTTTCGCATTCATGTTTGTTCATTAATGGCCTGCACTTATTTACTCAGGTCTGGCGTCCTCTCCAGACTTAGCTGAAGGGTGTCAGGGGCTACCTTCTTAGTTTTGTCTTCTTCTCTTTCTTAGTTTCTAGTGTAATGCTTGGCTCACAGAAGGTATTAAAGAAATGCTACTGACTTAAAGAAAGTGTCACTGACTCCAAGTGTCTTTCCAGCTGCTCACTGGGGCTGTCAGTACAAACTTCTGAATCCCTAAAGAATCATTCCAAGGGCTGGCTTCCCTTAATTTCAGATTTTCCTTGTAGGAAGTATAAACTAGCTTCCTATTATTAGCTTATTTCAATAATAGTAAATTGTAGATTAAAAACAAAAGTCAGTTTATTCAATTGGATGCTAATAGACTGTTTACTGAATTACTGCAGTCATATCTTTAAACTTGAAGGCAATACCCTAAAATTAAATAATGATGTTAATCGTTCATACTTATTGAGCACTCTCAGAGTATTTTGCATACATTATCTTATTTAAACGAGCCTCATTGATGCATTTATAACTTGGCATCTGAAAGAAGTGAATGAGAAATGATGGAAATATAATGTAGGTTGCTCTTCAGAGAGTTCACGGAGTCTGGAAAGCTGTGTGCATATGTAGGTCATCATGAGAAAACAAACCAACAAAAACATGGCGTTTAACCACTGATGGCGAACACATAGAGCGCCCAAAGTGTGATGCAAAATATTTCCTTGCTCTTCCCATCTAGTCACATTTCTGTGCACAGAATCCTCCTCAAAAATGTGCCTAAGAATCTCTTCCATTGTCTCAGTCCCCAACGCACGACCGCCACGTTCACTTGTGTCGTCCCTTCCCCACCCATGCCCAGTCCTAGACAGAGCCTTTCTCCTTTCTGGAAGGAACAGCTTTGGCTGTGCAGGAGAAAGTCGGGGACATCATGGCAGTCCTGCTACAGCAGGGCAAATCTTTTTGTTTGTATAGTTAATAGTGAGCCTTTTTTGATGCATTATTATGCAAAACGCCTCTCCTTAACATTCTATCAACGAACTCCTTTCCATGAGTGTGGAAAGGAAAGAGAAAAGAGAGAGTGTGCGGTCATGTGCACGCGGCCATTCGTGAAGACGCGCCGAGGCCCGGGGACCAGGACAGGCTCCGGCAGCCTGGCGACGCCTCTCTTGTCGCGCCCAGGACACAGTCCATAAAAGGGTCACAGGGGTGGACAAAACCTTACAAAGTGAGAAGCACTTTAACGAGCTCCATGGTAGTTCCTGGGAACATGGCAGACTCCACATAGAATTCACGTTCCGTGATGGGAAGGAGCTCGCGCAGCCTGGGCGCAGGGACATCGGCGCGGCCACGTGGTGGTGGCGTGAGTGTCACGGCATGCGCACGCAGATCCAGACGGTGCTGCCATAGACCGGCAGCACGCTGGAGTGCCTGGCAGAGCAGTGGGCCACCCAGGGCCACTGAAGCACGCGGGGGGCTGCGGTGTGTGCCTCAATGTGGCTCCCCAGCCGCCTTCTGCAAGTGACATCCTCGTGGAGATCGCATAGCCAAATTGAACGGTCCCCACAAACGCGCCGCTGGGCAGGGCCAGGCGGAGAGTCCGCCTGCTCTCACGCCCACACCGCCGCGCGGGTTTGAGAGATGGGGGCTCCTTCGCGTGCCAGCCGTGTGGAACCTAGGCTCTCCCGCTTCCCGCGCCTTCAGTTCCCCCCCCCCCCGCGCCGCAACCCGCCAATAAGGAACGAGCACGGCCGAGGCCCCGCCACAAACCCGCCAATGAGGAGCGAGCGCCGCGCGCATGCGCTCTGCTCACTGCCCCTGTCGGCTCGCGCTCCTGCCCTCCGCAGGCAAGGTGCTGCTGCCTTTCAGATGCCCTCGTGGTGCTCGCCGAAGGGTGCCCTGCAAGCTCGGGGACGCACGGGTCGGTCCAGTGGTCCTTCTGCTCTGGAAGGGGGACGCATCCATGGCATGCTCCCTCCAGGTGACGCCCGGGTGTTTCTGGCCGAGGGAGGCGTGAGGGATCGACTGAGACGCGGGAACAGAACCGCCTGGGCGTTCTCCCACCATGATGTGCCCACGCCCGACGTTCCCACACCGGGACGTTGGACTCCGGGATTTCCTCAGCTGTGCTTTCCACGTGGGGGCGTGTGGGACCATGTCCCTGACGAAGTGCCCCGGGACCAGCACCTCTTCATGTGACGGCCAGCTGCGTGCACGTGGGGCTCAGTTGCGGACACAGGTGTGGGAGCGGATGCCAGTTACCAGCGATGCCCGCTGTGCCGCGTGCCACGGGCTTCCCCCAGCTGTGGATCTGAGCCTGGTCAGGAAACAGGAGCCACGCTTTAGTGGCGGGTCCCTGAGCCCTGGCCGCCAACCGGTACCATCTGGGACCTGTTCGGAACTGACCACGGAGCAGGAGGTTAGTGGCTGCGAGCCAGCCAAGCTTCGTCAGTATTTGCAATCACTACCCAGTGCCGGCATCACCGCCTCAGCCCCCTCAGATCCTCAGGCACCAGAGTCTCATGGAAACACCAGTCCCTGGTGACACAAAGGTTGGGGACCACTGCTTTAGCAGGTGCTATGGCTCTGGAACCAGTGCCGCTGAGCTGGGTTCCCAGGCAGACTTCGTCTCAAGGCACCCTGGCTGTTGGTGGTGTCAGCAGTGGGACTTGGGGCTGAAGGCCTCAGGGCCACGCTGGCTGGCCGGGTGCCCTGCCACCTTAGCGCTCCCTAGAGCTGCTCAGAGCATAGTTACAGCAGAAGGGACAAGAGAGGCAGACAGAGCTCATCTGTGAAGGGATGTTCTACTGCTTTTGTTGTGTTGTCATCCATGGGTCACCAGGATTGTTTTCTTCTTTTTGAGAAGGTAATTTGGCTGGGCAGGCGCAAAAGGAATTGAGATGAAATCTTCGTTGTAGAGTGTGCTGATCTTACATAGTTATCACCTGTGAAGATGAGCTAGGAAATTATGAAATTTCTCTTTATGAGACATCAGATAGTTCCGAGTTTGCTGAGAATTTTTAGAATAAGAAATTTAGAGTATCATAGAAAATAACCTTGCTTTGACTAAAAGCATACATTAGAATGTAACCCACTAAGATATTTATTTCTATAACTAAACACAATATGAATATTTTTGTGAAATATCTTTAAGAGTGATTAATTTTTGCATATAATTGTAATACAGCAATCAAAGTTATACTTGTCTCTTTTGGGTTGTCTGTTGCACTTGCTTATGTTGTGCCTATTGGGGTCAAATTTAGGGTCATTCTAAAATAAATGTATTACATATAAATATAAATGTGAATATTAGCATGCACCAAATTACAAAGCTACCAATATATTTCTCAGTTTTGTTTGGAGGAGTTGCTGAACTTAGTTTTGCAATTCAGTGCAAGGATTATCATGTACAACAAAAGGAGAAAAAATTTCTCCAGACCGAAATATCATTATCATCAGTACAAAGAGATGAGTCAGGGCACGTCTGAAAAAGACCAAGCCTGGGGTGTTCAAGTGTTTCTGAGGGACTTGAGTTGAATTTGTGTCACCGCTTGCTCAGGTCCTAGAAAATCTACAAAAAAAAAAATGCATCCTGTGAGCGAGGTGACCCTCGGTCTACTGTCTGCTGCAGTCTCTTTGGTGGCTGAAGGTGACACCCAGCACCTGTGTCTGACCTTGAGCGTCAGAACAAATCAAAGGGCACTTCTGCTGATATTTTCAGAGTTAAATAGAAAATTAAAATACTCTTAAGGTCACGTCCTCCTCAATCATGCTGTTAGATTTCCTTTATGCAGGAGTCAGTCACCCTCATGTCAGTTTACAGGGAACAGAAAAACAATTCTGTGTTTGAACAAATTAGGGGTTCCCCAGAACATAGTGCATTTTTCCCGTGCTGTGGGAAACATAGGGCTGTGCATTTTGCTGAGAACATGACCAGAACCATGTGTCTAGTTAGAATAACTAAGGTTTTCCTCCTGCAATGTAGAATGTCACAGACGACTTCACTTTCCAGGAGATTGGGGCTCAGCTTCACTTCCTCAGAGTATGGGGTTTAGTCTTCCAGGGAGCTAGATTGGGTATTCTGTTTAAAATCTTGCCTTCTGTGAGCAGGGATAACCAGTGTCCAGATACAAGGCCCTGGAATTTAGCCTTATGTGGTAAGAACTCTGTACCATATCTTTCTTGTAGCCTTGAGACAATGAAAAAAACAAACTGTAACATGAAATAGATTAGGACACATTCCTTTACAGATTGATGGTGTCATGTGACCCTAGAACACATTTTGAGCATTTGAAGGTTATAATAGTAATGGTGATGATTCCTTTACAAATTAATTTTCACATGTTCACACATAAACAAGTCACTGTAATATAATTATGTGTAACTACTGCATTTTATATTAAATATTAGTATTGCTTACAGAAAGTTTCAGTAGATGGCAAAGGTAATGTTGGCTTTAATTTGACCAATACCTAACAAATATTTCCCTACCAGACGACCCTTCTCTTCTGTCCTCCCAGGCCTTTCCGTTAATAATAGCTCCTCTGACACTCCTTACTGGAAAATCATCAACACTTGGTCTGTAAATCGTTGCTAATCTTTCTCAAAATTTTCTCCTTATCCAGGTGTATGATTTTTAACCTCTGTGTAGGTGACTTCATCATGTTTATCTCAGTATCTCTCTACTAAAATCCTGTCCCATCTCTCTTAAATTTCTTCTCCATTTTGGAGTGTGATATTTCCTCACTATCTCGCATTTGAAATGTCCAAAATGAACTCATTAGTGTCTACTCAAAATCTGTTGTTTCTCTTGATGTCTCTGCTTTTCCCCTAGATGCTCAGATCTGAAATATCACATATTTTAGTGTTCTAATTTAATAACTAATTCTCTTTTTAAAATTTTATTTGCAAGGTTTTTTTGGGTCTGCTAAACATAGGGTGCCTTTCCAGTCTGGGATAGATTCTGAGTATATTTTCTTAATGAGATAAAAAGTTCAGTTTCATACATCCCTTAATCCCAATCAAGTCCACATCCACAAAGGTCTGGATGTCACTCTCACCCCTCAGGCCTCTGCCTGAGGAGGACAGTTCATGGTCAAGGGCCTAGGCACTTTACTAGAACACCTTCTTCTATGACTGGAATAGAACTAAGGGAGATGATCTAGGGTTTATAGATGATATTCAGCAAAGAAGAGGACATTTGCTCTCTTGATATTATTATGCCTGGAGTAGAAAATGTGGAATTATAGTGAAATTTATTTGAACAATTACTACTACTACTACTACTACTACTACTACTACTACTACTACTTCTTCTTCTTCTTCTTCTTCTTCTTCTTCTTCTTCTTCTTCTTCTTCTTCCTCCTCCTCCTCCTCCTCCTCCTCCTCCTCCTCCTCCTCCTCTTTCTTCTTCTTCTTCTTCTTTTCTTCTTTTCTTCTTCTTCTTTTCTTCTTCTTTTTTTGTATTGTGGGATAAAAGAGACATACTTTCTCCCTAATCTAGTTTTGGGGACTTACAAATCCAAAGACAAAGAAGGCAGGATATCTAAACAAAGGAATTAGAGGCTGATTCTCATTAATCCTAGTTAGAGACTTGTGGGAGAAAGTCTCAGATGTTTGGTTACTTTCTTGAGGGCGACAGTTATCTGTGAGGATACTCTATTCCCATGAAATTAAACGAAGATTTTTGAGTGGCAGTGTCTGAGGTTTCAGGCCTCCTTAGGGTGTGTTCTGAAAGATCTTCATTGGCATGGTGTGGTCGTGTCTTTTCTTTCCACTCTGATCGCTTCTGCATCTGGAATGTTCTAGTCTCCAAGTGTTCCTGCTGCTCCCCTCTCCCACAGTTTTATTACATTCACGTTTTCCCTTCGTACTTTCAGACTCACTTCTAGCTTCAAAATCCTTCAGTACCAGTGCTCGTCCTACCTTCTTAGATTGATAAGTGGAACCCTCTCAATCATGACCCTTTCTGAACCCTTCTTTGGATTTTCCTAAACACCAATATTTACCGCTGTAACCAATTCTCCTTCCCCACTTATTCATCATGTATTCTTCTGTGACATTGCCCATGTGTTTGCTTCACTTAGAACTTCCTGCTGCCACCTTTCAAAGTTTATCTTTCATGGTGTATCTTCAGTGCTACCTTCTCCATGAGAACATTTCTAACCTGACACATACCTTTCTTCCTTCCTATAATGCAACTGTCTTTATTTTGCATTTTATCCTTAATTTATTAGAACATTAAACGTACAAAGTGAAGTGCTTCAACTAATCTTTAAGCTATTGGACAATGGGAAATATATCTTGTATTTTCTGTTTTTTTTTTTCTGATATGACAAACATGGCATGTTTGATTCTTGGCTAATATTTATTAGTTAATCAGTACTTTTAAAAATTACAGATGGCTTCTCAGGAATGGAAAATCAGGGCACAGTTTTTTTTTTTTTTGGCCTGCTGTGTTTATTATATGTTTATCTTTATCACTAACACAAAAAAAGCAGAGGAAAGGAAGTCTGTACCCTGTAATAAAGCATCTTTTTAATTAGCAGGTTATGAATATATTTGCATTCTCTCCAGTGGCACTGCAAAGGCCTTCGCTTATATTTGAACTTCGTAGGCTTGTTAATTTAAAGATATTTATAAACAGTATGATAGCATTCTTGTCTTATATTTATTGCTTTTGTCTCTCCACGTTTAGAATTGTGTTTTAGGTCTTTGCTCTCTAAGTTAATAAGGCTGTTCTATGTCCTACTCTAACCATCATTTGAGTGAATGGGTTTGCCTTTATCCAACATGGATCCTAAATAGACAATATTTAGACTTCTTTTTACCTGCCAACATAACCATAAAAGCTTTTAAACTTTGATTATGAACTCTTTCTGATTTTATGTAGTAAAAATTAAACATTGATAAATAACTTTTTTTATAGGCAAACAGCTAAAATAATGATCTCAATCTGTGCTACATTTTTTTTTATTTAGAGTTTACATTTCCAAGAGTGAAAAGTTTTTACAGATCAGCAAAGAAGTTTTCTAATAGGTCAAATGAAGGTAGTGACAGAAAATATGAATATGATCAAATACAAATAAAAATAAAATGCTAAATAAATAAAAACCATGATGACCACTTAGGTCTGCTTCATGTCCATTAAGTTATTTTAAAGGGTACCAATCTGGGGCCGTGGGCTCCCTTGTAAGGTGGTATGGGAAGGTTCTGGCACTGCGCTAGTAGTAAGGCTAATGTCCATTTCTGAGCTGTGTGTTTCATGCAGCTTTGTTGCAGTTGTCTGAAAAGCAAGCCTGTGATTTTATAAGGGTTTTCTTGAAGGGTTGATGCTAGTGTTTCTGCTGTAGTTCATAAAATAGTTTTGATATGTCATATGCAACATGAAGATACTTGTGAGAATGCTTGATATATTTTTAAATTGAAAAGTGACTTAATGTCAAGGACTCCAAAAAAATTTTTTTTTGTAGTAAGTGTTAATGCCTGCAATGTGTCTAAGTCCCACGGGCTAGTGTAAGTTATTACACTGTTCCTCCAATAGGTCCCCTTTCCTCTTGCAGTGGGTTCAGTATCACCTCATTCAAGTTCAGGCCCATGTGCCTCGCCCACTAACTTCTGAAGGGAACAGCTGAGTTGAGAATTGGGAACTGACCTTTATAAGAAGCAATGGATGATTCTTATGTACCCTACAATTTGAGAATTATTGGGTTAGTGATTAAAAGCATGAGTCATTAGAAGCATACAATTTAATTGGAGTCCCATTTTATTTGTAAGCAAGTCATTGTTATGAGGCAAATTAATGTCTCTATGCTTCAGTTTTCTTGGCACACTCAGTTTTGATGAAAGAGAAAACAATAGAATCTAAATTATGTTGTTTTATGAGAATAAGGAGACAGCACAATAAAATGCTGAACAGAGTGCCTGAAATATTCTGATATATATTAGGTTCTAAGAGTTGTGTTAATTAGCAGAATTATAATGTTAAGCTAAATATACCCAGACCCTTTTATCTGGATCTTAAAATCCAGTGGAATTTGGTAAGAGTTCAACAAATATTACCTCTTCTCAGAATGATGATGATGACTGAGGCCTAAATATCTAGAGGAAAAATAAAGTAGGATCAAATGCTGTCAGAAAACAATTTTCTAAAGGAAAAAGACTGATCGAAGCAGAGAGAAGTCTGTTTCCAGGCTCCATCTATCTTTTCAGTGCTTCATACTGCACATACTTCTGGCAGCCTCTTTCTCCCAGTAACTTGTGTTTTGTGTTTAGAGGCTGCTAGGTCTCATCATAGTGACCCAGCAGTGATAAATCTGGATCACACATCCATATGCACACATCTGAGAGTTTTAAGTTTAACATCATTATGTGGCTATTCTTTTTTTTTTTTTTTCAGTAGAATGATGCTCTATTTTTCTTTATTTTACTCTTTATAATTTCCCCTTTATTATCTTTAATCCCTAGGTTTACAAAGAATCTGTTGTTGTCCACTGACTAGGGCGATGAGTAAATGAAACAAGATCTTCATGGCTATGAGCCTAATGTTCTGATGGCTGAGGATCAGCATGGTACAGAGAGTGAGTAAATACGTACACATCACAATGAATGAATCAGCAAAGAGTTTAATTTCAGATAGTGATAAATGCTGTGGACAAATGAGACAAGGTGAAATCATGAGAGTGACAGGTAAGCAACCTTAGAGCATCAGGACAAAATTCTGGGTAGGTACCCTGCCCTGAGGGATAAGCTAATTGAAGAAGTGAGTCATTAAATGGGATCAAAAAGGGACTTTCAGTCATGCGGTCAACCTTCAATGGAAATAAGCTTGTCTTTTGTGAAGAAGGCCAGAATGACTAGAAGAGAGTGAGCATGTGTTTCCAGGACTGGCCTGAGAGGTGGCCAGGTGCCAGGTCATCTGCGGTCCTGAAGGCCACACAGGAAGGCCACACTTCATGAGTTCCCATTGTTTCCAAGGATCAGGCATAGCCATTGGAAAGCTTGAGCAGTGGAGTGACATAATCCGGTCATGCTTTTGAAAGGAGAGTATGGCTGCTGGGTAGCTGGGGGGATGGAATGAGGAGGGGACAGAGGAGCAGATGCTGTGTGGGGCCTATGGCTATAGTCCCTGGGAGGGGTGCTGTGGTGTGGGTTCAGGTTTAACAGAGAAGTAGATGAAGGGAGCATTTTGGAGGTAGAGCCAGGGAGACTCACCGGTGGACAGAGCAAGTCATGCGCGGGACAGGGAGGGATCCACGATGACCCAGCTTTGGGAAATAAACAGGTGGGTCAATGGGACGGCGCTCTTTGGCATGAAGAGGGCTGGGAAAACCAGTTTGACCATCGAAAACCTGAAAAGTTTGGAACTTGGTCATAAGGTCCAGGATAAAGTAAATCTGGGTGTCATCTCTGTACAGGCTGTGACCACCGTCACGAGACGTGAGGAGGTGGTGACCTAGTGGGAGAGTGCTGGTGGGGAAGGTGCCGGGCACTGTGACGTCTGCCTGGGTGCTAGGGCAGGGCCCCAGGGAGGGGCGATGGACGAGGTAGGAAGAAAACCAGGCATCTCAAGTCCCTCAGGGCACGGGAAGTGTGTGTTTCCAGAAGGAACTGACTGTTCACAGCCTTCACAGCCTGGAGAAGCACTGCTTTTTTAGAGCAGTGAGCAGGGAAGCCTCCTTGGGGTGGCTGAGGAGAAGGTGGGGAATTGGGAGCGAGGAAAACAAGTCTGGGGGAGCTTTGCCTGAAAGAGGAAGAAGAAAACGGGGCAGTGACCAGAAGGAATGTGAGGCTATGTGACAACTTTTTTTAAAAGAAAGTTCACATTAAGTTATGTTGTGTGCCTATTTTAATGATCCAGCCGAGAGAGAAAAAGAACTTGCTGATGCAGGAGAGAACAAAATGTAATTTCAGAAGCAATATCCTGGAAAAAAATGAACAGGAAGGGAACTGAGCACAGAGCCTGAGACTGGCCCCTCCTGGGTCTGGGAGCTCGTCTGCTGCCGTCCCCAGACTTCGGTGGGGCAGAAGCCATAAGGCGATGGAGTCAACGCAGGTGTTGTCGGGGTGCAGTGGGCTGATGCGGGCGATGTTGTGAGGGACAATAGGATGCAAGAGGCTCTGTCCTGGGAGACCAGTGGTCAAATGTGTGCCCATGATGATCTCTGTAGCTCTGATTGCATGAGCGCCTCATCAGGGATGCTTCAGTACAGATTCTGGCGATTCTAGCTGCTTTCATTACCCGGCAAGTTATTTTTTTGGCCCGGCACTCCGATGATACAGAGGCACAGATGTAAGTTCGGCTCGCTGAGCTTCCCATCCCTGCGGTTACATGTCTGCAAGCTGCTCGTGCAGACTGATACATCCTGTCATTTTTTCTGACACCATTTAAATCATAGCAACGGTTTAATAGTTTCCTAAAAATGATGCTATCATTAACTCACTTCCTCAAGGAGCAAGTTCTATTTTAAGGAATACATTGTGTTCAAAGGATGTTTGTGTATGAACAAATGAGAGTCGTGTCTCCTTACGTGTGACTCAGTGATCTTTCTGGCTCAAATAAGACCACACCAAGGAAAGTGGCCCAGAGTGGTGCCCACCATCTTAGTCTCCACACTGCAGACCATAGCTCGTGTCCCAGAATCACCAGGCTCTCTGGACTCGGGAACATTTCTTAACCACTGTTTCCTAACTCTCCCATCCCCAAATAATGATGCTACCTCTCTTTTTCATTAAAGTGACATTTGATGATTAAATAAGAATATGCATAAAGCAGCAAATGCAGGCAGCACCTGTCATGTTACATGGGAACCATTTTATCTTTATTCTGTGGTTGTTAACATCACTGCAGCTGCTAGAAAACATTTGAACGTTCATTACCTATTGAGTCATAGTCTAAACTTTTTAATATTTAAATTCTACAAGTGTGTGCATGTATGTGTGTGCATGTGTGTGTATATGTCAGTCACAGTAGCAGGAGGAGTGGGCAGGACCCTAAAACCAGTGGGTCACACGTGGGAATCTAAAACTTAAACCAGGTGCTGTTTGGTAGGGGGAAGTCGGGGCTGATGCAGAGAAGGCGGCAGATAGGCCCATTTGACTTCATTTTCATAGTGAGAGTTCCTGTGGGCATTTTTTCTCCTAAGAAACTAATGATAATCTTCATATTTCTCTAATTGTGTAACCAAAAATATGTGCAAATGCAATTTATTAGCCAAATGATGGATAATACAACAAAAAGACTTCAAGATGTCAGACATGATAATTTAAATACAGTTGTTTGAATACATGCCTGTTTCAAAGTATAATAATAGAAGCATCTTTGGAAGTTCTTTTCAAACAAGTTAGAATTAACACATAGCTTTATATTATAAAAAAAACTTGACAATAATATATCAGAATTCTGCAGAATACATGCTTATTAGTGGCATCCTAAATAATCTAAAATTCTATTTAATAAGTAATAGCAATAAAAATGATGTATGTATAACTACATATAAACCATATATACACTATATATGAATTATATAATCAACTTTATTTTGCATTGTTTCTTAGAGTTATTTGGATAATTTCTCCTTTATTTACAAATAGGAATATTGATATATTAACTAATACCAAATATAATCCAGATTTCTGCATAAATGTAGCTACAAATACATAATAATTATAATGATCAATCTTTAGTGTTAATGTGACTCAAGTGTTTCCAGGTCGTTTTTTATTGCACTGTCTGACTCAGTGAAGCGCTGACCTCCTATGTGGCTCTCAAGTCGGACACTGATCATAGAAGGGACACTTTCAGCTGTTGAGATTTGACCCAGCACTCAGCATTTATTCTCCTAACATTAGACAATATCTGTATACCCAAGTGAAAGAAATGTTTCATTTCTTAAGTTGTTTGGATTTTTTCATACATGATTTTGATTCCATTAATTAGCAAAAATCATAAAAATACTAGAAGTTGTGAAATTAAGAAAGAATGAATTAAGGCACCATTTGGAAATTGTTAGATCTGTTTCTGGAACTTTATAATATAAACAGATTTTTGATAAGTAGGATATTTTTTAGTTAGTGTAATATGTGAAGATCATATTTCAGAATATTTTTATTTGACAGAAGAGCAGGAAAAGTGTGCATGTACACTTATTATATTTGGATCTAATCAGTCTAATTTTTCATATTTGTAGATAAGACTTTTGATTTTCATTATTTCAGATTGTGCAACAACCCAGGTTTTTTGCCTGGCCTCTGAGATTTCCAAAGATACAGGAAGCAGACTCAGTCTAGTCCGATGACTCCTTTTACCACGGTTTATGCAGCGTTCCCTGGTGTTCGCCCCAAGGCCTCAAGGGCAGGAGAGATGCTGCCTTCCCCTGTCACTGGAAGTGGGTAAGGCCTCCCCAAGGCTGAAGCTCTTTTACAAACGGGGGTAGGGCTGAGAGGCTGGGACAGCAAGTTTTCCCTGAAATCTGAGCCAGGCCCCACACAACACCTTCTGCTGGAGGCCAGCCCCAGACCTCCAGGTAGGTTTCCCCAGAAGCAGATGAGGAGGATGTCCCTCTGGCCAGCACAGCAGGACATGCCCCTGTCCTGTCTAAGGAATCAAAAGACTGCTCGAAATGACTGTATGGTCACTTGGGGAAGATCAAAACATGCCACATCATTTGCTTACTTGTTTAAACATGGCGTTCCCACACACGAAACCCTCAACTCAGACGGGGTACTCGTCCTGGCAGGAGCAGGGGAGCAGAGCGAGGCAAGCACCCTCTTGCATAAAGATGCGCGCCAAAGGCGCTGCCTGCGCTCCCCCTGGTGCGCCTGCTGGTGTCGCTGCCAGGAGCACCATGCGGGAGACCTTAGAGCTTGCAGCCACCACCTGTGGTCACGTGACACTCGGGACCGCTCTATACCTGCAAGGTCAGCAGTCTGCCTCCCTGCCCCTCCCCTCACCCCCAGCAGCAGCCTGACTTGGAGGCAACCTCGCTAAAGTTATGGCCAGGGTGATGGGACCGCCGAAGAAAAGCGCTGATGCTGGCCTTCTGCATGGAATGCCCATCCCCAACGAAAACATTATGCGAGAAATGTCATTCTTACTTGGAGGATTTATGGTAAAAACTTCAATCTGGTCTAATATTTGTCCAATTAAATCAGTTGTAGGCATTTTGGCTGAAAATCAACCTTTACATTAGGGAGCAATATTTTTTTAAAAGCGTTTGGCTAGAAATGGAAGTTGTAGTGTTTTATTTTCTTTGGACTAAAGGAAGTAAATACAGAAGGGAAAGATGGAGGAAATAAATAATTGGGCAAAAGGTAACTTTTTCTTCAATAAGCCATGTTGCAGTCCATGGAACAATGTCTTGGTCTCATAAAATCGTTTTGTAGGATCCAGGGTTGTTCATTTATTCATTCACTGAGCAAGTGTGCATGCTGTACTTTCCATGCACAGTGTGTCAGTGACAAAGCCTAGGGGAGAAGTGGCCTCCCAGAGTGCACAATGTCAGTGAACTGAAATCTAAGCCACACATACACAGAGCGATGGGGCTGCACTTAGGGGGGCTGTGTCGTCTTCATCAGAACAGCCCAGCACAGAGGAGCACCCCAGGGGCCATTCAGCCATCTTGCCAAGTAGTGCGGTCCTTTCCTTCTCAAGAGCTATTGCATGTCTCTTCTTTGCTCTCCCAATGCCTTATATTTCCCCCCTCACTTTCACGTCATGATTTTGACTCGTATTTTACATGGAGGATGGAAATCATTCCAAAAGATGCCCATCAACTTCTCCTGACCAAATCCACAAATGACCTGCATCTGCCAGGAGCTTCTTCCCTGTTTTATTGGACAAAGAGGGGGCATGGTCTTTCTCTCGGCAGTGGTGGGTCGTTCCATTTATGCAGCCTTCTTTATGGTTTGGCCTCTTTGGTTCTTTCTCTCTTCCTACATTAATAAAGTTATAATCATTTTAAGCCGCACTAGGCAAAGCTGGTCAGACTGTGCAGGTCCTACAGCAGTGGCTTCCCTGGACGCAGGCCCTCTGGAGCAGCACAGGTAGAAGGTTTACATGATACTGTGTAATACCTGCCATCATATGATCAAACAAATAAGCAGATGTGCAAACCCTCCTGTACCCCACATGTCCATCCATGCCTTTCTAGTATCCTTCATATCTCAAATTCTTACACTGATTTTCTACATGTTTTTTTTCCAACCACTTCCTTATCTCTCATTTACTCTTCAAAATGCTCCAATCAACTTGCCTTCTTTGAAATGCTATCATCAGAAATCAACAGATCTAATTCATACCTCCTTGCCTCATATTTGAAAGCTTCCTTCTTGGAACTCCATTTTAAATTCACTTTCATGATTGATTTCAGAATTTCCTGGCTTTTTTCTGAAGCCTTCCTGATTACATTATTTCTCAGTCTCCATTGCTGGCTCCACGGCCTTTCTCTGACTTGAGAATTTGGTTCTGTTCTCTTTTCTCCTCCTTCTCTCTTTTTAATTCTTGGGTTACATGGTTTTTGTTATCACATATGTACTAATAAAACAAAATTTAAATTCTCCGTCTAACCTTGTTGTCTTGGCATTTGCATTTGAATGCTTTATTGGTATCTTAAACTTAATGAGTACAAAATTAAATTCTTCCGCATCTCAATAAAAATTCCATGTGACAGTTGGTTTTTTAGTAAACAACTTGAGAGTCATCTGGATTCTTCTCTCTTCTAACCTCATGACCTTAATTTATCTGTAAGTCTCAGTATTTCCTTCTTTCACACCCATTGAAATCTGAGCTCTGTCTTTCCCTTCTGCTGCCATATTTGCTCAGGCCACCACTGTCTCTCACCTGAATTACTAAGATGAGCTCCTGCCATTTGTCTCTACCTCCTACCTTTCCTCTCCAACCTTTCTCCTCAGAAAAGCAAAATGATTTTATTAAGACATGAATTATTTTCTATCCCTGAATAAAACATTTCAAAGATCATAAAATCTATACTCTTCTATGTTTTACAGGGATCTGAATGTTGTGGCTTTTGCTTTCTCAACCGTTCTTGGTTGACTGCTCTCTCACATTCAGACTCCTTGGCTGCTTCTCAGTCACTCATTTCTACTCTACTGTTTAAAGATCTTTGCAAATGGACATCTTCTTTCCTATAATATTCTACCCACTTTTTTATCATACAGTTGCCTCCTGCTTATCTCTTAAGGTTGGACTTAATTGCTTTCTACTTAGGTTTTTACCTGGCTGTCATATATAGATTTGTTCTCTTCTGTCATCCTTATCTGTCCTTTCTCTTCATGTTATGTATAATTTTTAATTATATTATAACTATTTGATTACTTGTCAATTTTTATGTCTACTACTAGAAAGTAAAACTTATGAGGTTAAAGACCATTTTTGTTCTGTTTATAAAAATATGGCAAATTTCTGCCACACACACAGTAGGTGCTTGATAAATATATACAGAATATGTGTTTCTATTTTAGTATGGTAGATTGAGACTTTCTCTCTTCTTTCTTAATACCCAATAAAAAATATGGAAAGAATTAAAACAAAGGAAACAGGAAGATATTCCATTACTGAATACATTTTTCAACATATATCTGAAAAAGTAAAAGGAAATCAGTATTATAGATTGATTAGTGCAAGCAGAGGAGGCCAGTCTAGAATCTGAATGAATGTAGCTGCACTGAGGGAGGAAACCAAGGAAAGCAACAACTTTGGCAAAGGACACAGAGATGTGAAAACAGAGCCAGAAAAAGTCTAAGAAATGAAACGTACAACTACAAATTAAAAAATTAAAATCAAAAAAGGAAGTTAATTTCGATGGTCTCTCCTAACATGTAGAACAAAAACAAATAGCTGGGAAACATAATTTTAGAAAAAATATAGAGGACATTTAGGAATAATACAGGATGGACTGTATTTGACTACTTATCAGAGAGACAGAAATTAGCAGAGACTGGAAGCCAGAGCTGTGTGCAGAAGAGACTCACACCTAGGTCTAAGATTGTAAAGTGCCAGCATTAAAGTTTTTAAAGTGAAATATCCTAGACTGAATAGAAATCATCATGAGATATTTATTAATAAATGCGGATCTGAATGACAACAAGTGTGTTTGTTATTTTAGTAAAAGCTAAAAGGTTGTGGAGAAAACCCCTCAGTAATGAAAAAGAAAAGTTCCAGTCTTGATTTCTATACCGAGCCCAAAGATCATCAAATGTGAAGACAAAACAAAGACGTTTTCAGACCCATACATGTTAACTCTCAAGGAGAAAGGAAAAGGCAGAGAGATTCAACTTGGAGTCCATGATGACAGATGTGCTCCAAAGCTGGGGAAAGAAATTCAAATCAGAGGAAGAAGAAATGATTGGTGGCCATGGAAGAGGACTTTAAGGAAAGCTAGAAGATACAATAGAACAGATATTAAAATAAAAACTTGGAAAATTCAAAGGAAAGGTTAAAGGAGCAGAATTAAAATGAAGAAAGAAAATGATTTGAAAATTCATGAAGAAATTAGAAGTAACAGTCTAAATGACAATTAAAATTTGATTTCAGCTTTTTTGGGGGTAACTTTTTGCTTAATGGAGGTTGAAATTTACTATTTAATGCTACTATGCAATAATATACGTATTTCATTTTAGAAAATGTCTTTCCATATAAATAAGCAATTTTAAATACTGATATCTACAAGCTTATAATTTTAATTAAACATCTTAGCACTTGGAAGTCATCTATAGAATTCTGTAAGACTCTTCTCTTGATATTCACCTTTTAGTGTATCATTATAGTGTGGATTAATCACTTCTACTTGATGTTTAGGTGGAACTTCCTCAGTTGGGGAATTTACATTTGCATCAAGTTCCAAAAAACACAGCTGGACCTGTAGGTTGAGCTTAGGAAATAGATCCACTACAAATCTGCATGGGAATGGAGATCTCTCAGCTTGTTTTAATTTCTGACAACATGAGAAGTGTTTAAAGCAGCTTGTTGTTACTTGTGATTCAGACAACACCGGTTGTTGTTGAAATGACTATTGCAGCATAAGCTCCACACATAAGCACCATTCTGCCTTTTAATTTATGATGAATTCATTAAGAAATATTATCATGTCTATAACCAATAGTGGTTGAGGCAATTATGTTCATTCAGAAGAAATCGGTTTTGTTCCTGTGCTCAAAAACTCCCAGTGAGATTTTACCACCAAGTCATTTAAACTTTTGTAAAGTTGGGCAGGTCCAATTATGCAGCTTCTATTTCTAACAAAAATTGACACAACTGGCAGTAATTAGGTTCATAAGAGCAAACGAAACTCATATTTACAATAGTCACAAGTTATAGAGGTCAAATGTGTTTTCCACAAGTACCTGCATGAGAATGACAGTAAATATCCATAGGCTCTCACCGCATTACACTTTCACCAGCTTCATAACTTTGTCTGACTTGTCCTTTTTCTACTACACATAGGTTTTTGTCACTATCGTAATGTATTTTCAGATTGCCCTTCTGGTTGTGCCGAATTCATGTTTTCTCAACATGAAAATGTTGAAAATATTCTTACCTGTCCACAGAGAATATTCCTATAGATTGATTCTTCAGCTACTTCAAACCTGGCATTGCCTTTCCAGATAAATGATGACATCTGGACAGGACCAGTGTCACCTCTTGATGCACCAGGTGCTAAGGGAAACCACTTGAAATTAATCGCTATGTCTTTTGACTATTGGCCTTTTGCCCAAGTGCTCAAGCCTCTGAACATTTGTTCTCACTGAAAAGCTAGGAGCCTTAACTGAGTTTATTTTTTCTGGGTACCTTTGGCCATAGCAGTCAGACAGTCAGACATGATTTAACTCACTATTAATGTTTTTTTTTTCTTTTTTGCTTGATTTACAAATGAGCCACTTAGAAACTTATTTTGTTACAGTTCCATTTTCAGTTATTTTTATAAAGAAATTCTGTCATTACTAAATAGCCCATTTAAAATTTTGTATTTTTTTGTCATTTTCTTGTGAGTTGGGAATATTGTCATGAGTGCTTATGTGACATCAATGTGTGTGGAACCTCGCTTGTGCACAGCTTCCGGCCCGAGTTGTGCCATTGTCATCTAGTAGATTTAGGTGCTGATGCTCTGCCACCAAATTCCCTTCACTTTGCAGGACTCGATGATACTCTCCTTGGGGACCATGCCCTAGAATGCAAAGGGCTGTGGTCATTACCCTGTTTCCTGCCTGGTGACTTGTTGAGCTTTGAAGGTCCAAATGATGTGTGAGGGTGATGGGGTAGAATGAGCAAATCATGTTCTGTCTCAGAAAGCAATGCTTCCCCAGGACAGAAGGCTACTGAAGTTTCTTTACAGACCCCAGGTTTGGGGGCCAGGGGACAGTTAGTGGGGGTGTGGCAGGTGACTTTAATCCTCTCTTAGCTGTTGTATTTCAATTCAGGGACACAAGGTAGGAACAGTTTTCTCCAATTCCTGCCAGAGTATTTCAGAGGGTAGATTTTCTTCCCTTCTTCTTAGCTGGAACTGATGTGACAGTTTATGTTTTGTTTGTTTTTTAGGTATCTTCTTGGGAATTTTCTTGAGAGATCAGGAGAAACTATACTGGGGACATTGTTTGCCAAATGCTAGTTTTAACCAAAAATCATAAACTAAAATTTTTAAGGAGGCAGTTTCTGCTCAAATCAAACAACAATAAGGCAATTTAGGTATTCAACAGAACTTTGGCATAGCTGAAAATAATCCGTTATTGGATGTGGCTGATTAACCGTAGAATTAAGCAGTGAGCCAATGTCCATAAGACCCAGAAGGAACAAAGTTTGGGCTAATGTAACTTATTGTTTCATGAAGATTTATAGACATGAATTAATGCATTTAAAACTCTTTGTCATCTGAAAACTTCAAAAGGAAGTTGATGAAGATGGCCTTAACATTCTTCCCAGATTGACAGAACTTCAGACAGTTTCTTTCTGACCAAGGCCCCTGACCTCTGTTTTCACAGAGCAGTACTTTGGAAGACTTGGAATTGTAAATTCCTTCTCTGACCTTTTACAGCTAAGCCTTCTTCCAGGCTGTAGCCAGTTTTACAACCAAGGGACATCTTTCTCAAGGACTCAGGGGTCACCCCTCAGAAATGTAATTACCAAGAAAGTTAGAGCCCTGTCTAGCAGTCTCTGCCAGAGGGAAGGCGCCTGACTGCTTTGAATGGCAAGCAGCACACATACAAGGCCTCATCCCATCCAGGCCCCACCCCAGGTCCCGCAGTGATTTCCAGGAGCTCACCTTGCACCAGCAAGCTCTCCTGCTTTCATGTCAACTCAGTTCAGTCTTTCTCCCATTGCAGTAGTCTTGAATGAAGTCTTCTGTGCCTATTTAACTTCGGTGCAGTTTTTGTCTGACAAATATAATATGTTTTTACATTTGTCTTTTTAGAAAAATTATGGAGATTGTGTTTTTAGATAAATGTGGGCTTATTTGTTTCTCATTTTGTAATCGAGTAGTTACTGAAACTCACCATTTCAATTAATGTTCCAAAACACTGATGTCTAAGACATTTTTCTTTCAATACTAAAATAATGGGATTTGGTGAAAAGAAGGTCCAACAATATAGGGAAAAATTAATGAGATAATATTTGAAAGAAAGGTGTTTTGTTTCAGAAATACAAAGTTTTCCCATTTCCTTCCTTCCTTCCTTCCTTCCTTCCTTCCTTCCTTCCTTCCTTCCTTCCTTCCTTCCTTCCTTCCTTCCCTCCCTCCCTCCCTCCCTCCCTCCGTCCTTCCTCAGACCACACATGCGGTACCTCGGGCAGGTCCCCACCTCGCCCCCGGGCCTCATGCGGCGCTGCGGGGTCCCCTTCTGGGGACCCTTAAAGTCAGACGTTCATACTCTAAAACTGTATCCATAACGACCAATGTCCCGTGTTTGATACTATTTGTTCTCTCCTAAGAGTCCCTCAGTTCCGTGCCATTAGGAGGGAGAGCATGAGAACAAACCGACTTTCACCAGTGCAATTTCCCTCCAGGCAGACCAAGGAGGTGCCAAGGGAGGTCCCGCACATAAAGCATATAAAATCCAGATAAAGTCCATAAAGATGAATAGAAGGTAACCAGGTTAAGAAGAGAGAAGAACGTTCTGCAGAAACACAAGCCATGCCGGCTTCATGCGGAGACCTAAGAAAAAATCAAAGGCACCATGGATAGCAAGTTAAATACGTCATTGCTGTAGTTTTAAAAGACAGATACCAGGCTAGGTAAACTGTACTAAAATAATACAAATAATCTCTTCCAAGGGTAGAAATTTGGATAATGATCAGTAACCTCCATAATTTAATGGATGTTGTTAATCAATATTTAAAGTATTCTTTCAACATAGCAGTAGATTTAAATATTAGTCAACGTGTTTGGATTCTTATTATTTGGTAAACTATATAAGATTTATTAAATGTTAAGTGCCAATATAAGAATAACCCAATCCACAAATAGTGTGATGTGTAGGTAATTGCTTTGTGATCCTGGCAGAAACTATGCTGAGGACACTTACTAATCGTAGCATTAGTTCATGAGCAAATGGCCAATAATTCACCAGCATTTTTCAGTTTCTCCCAAATTGCCCATAATTCTATAATTTCATGGGTTGATAGTTGCTTCTCTCCAGTTAAAACTAACTTTCCTTTTTTTTCTTACAAATTAATGACTTTTTTTCTGTATTTCTTAAATGTAAGTGTTTTGACTGAGCAATTATTTTTAACAGCTTTATTGGTGCACACTCAGAGCTGCACCTATTTAATGTTGACACGTGCACACATGATGCCATCACTACTAGTGATGCAGTTACATCCAGCACCTCCCCGAGTGTCCTTGAATCTCTGCATACAGGACTCACTCCTAACTATTTCCATACCAAACATTTGTCTTTTCCCTTAGAACGTGATCACAGTAACGATATTTTCTAGTCTTTCCACTAGTTTGGTTCTGACACATGGTTAAGTGGAATTTGCTCTCCGCAAGTAAAGTGCCATGCAGGTCACACAGCTCCACCGCGTTGTTTTAACTCATCTCTACCAGAGTGACTGTCGCTCCTGCATGGTTAAATCCCTTGTTTGGTATAATCTGGCCAAGTGAAATAATTGTGGGCCTTTTTTGTCGTAAAACATGGAGTCACCTCTTGACTACTTTGCTTGCTGTGTGACTTTCAGCAAGTTACACAGCCTCGCTTATACCATCGAAATGTGTAGATTGTGGCAAGACAGATTTGTATTTTTGGTGATTACTTGCACTAAAAATGTTTTTGCCATCACCCTCCTGATCTCTACTCTTACTGTGGTGTAGAGTTGGCCAGCCACAATATGGCTTGAGCACGTGCACCGATGCTTTGGGTGGTTTCTGGGAGGGAGAGGCCTTCCCACCCCTCATACCTTCATAGAGCCTGGGCTGACTTAAGTCACCAGACTTCTGTCCCTGGCCAGACTTCCACGCCTATGCTCATCACCTAGGCTCTTTGTAATTCCCTGGTATCTTGTCTCTATCACTTTCCTTTTGACCTTTTTGCTTTGCCAGCCCCTCTCCTGTATAATTCTCAGATTTTGTGCAGTTGCTTGCCCATATGAGTATTGCTTTTCTTGTTGGCAGTATACCAGCTGTGGAGCATGAAGCATAGTCCCTTCTTCCTTACGTGGCGCTTGGTCACTCTCTCTGCCAGGTGGTCACAGGCCACTTTGGCAGAGCCAGAGATGATGTTACTTTCTTCTTCCTTCCCTCTACTTTCCCTCCTTCCTTCATTCCTTTTCTTTTTTCCTCCCTCCCTCCTTCCCAATCTCCCTCCTGTGCTGCCAATTTGTCTGTAATTCTGACTGTACTTCTTTCTTTAGCCTTAAGGGAGTTGAAAGTTTGACTTCCAGAAAATGAGATAAAACTCTCTTACATATATCACACATACACACACGTATAATTTATATGTATGTCTAGTTCAGATAGCTTTAACTGATTGTATGTATTTATATCCTAAGAAGAGTCACCATGTAAAATACAAGACACCCACTCAAATTGGAATTTCAGGTAAACAATAGATAATTCTTCAGTGCATGTTCCAAATATTGCATAGGCTATTGTTATACTAAAAATGATTTGTTTATCTGAAATTAAAATTGAACTATGAATCTCGTATTTTCATTTTTATAGTAACTGAGTATTACATAGTATTATTTATTATCACTGATCTCTAATTCATTTTATTTAAATTAAAATCACAGATATTTGTTTATAAGTAGGTAAATAGCTACCTTACAGTAAACTAGTATACTGAGTTATTGTAAGATACTTGGAAATTTTATTGATTTCCTTAAAAAACTGATATACAGAAGAAAACCCAAATACAGGAAGTTTGTAATGAGAAGCAGATGCTGAATCTGAAGCAATTGTATGGGAGATGGGAAATAAAACATGATTTTTTCCCTCTTTCCGTAAAAGTAGTTCTTACGGTAGAACAATTTCACATATATGTCAATGTGAAAGCCATTTTTATCTCAATGTTCCCTCTTAAACTCATTTAAAAGGTGGATATCATGTGTTGCTGTACCTACTCAAAAAACAAAACAAACCAAAAGCAGGGACCTGCCTAAACCTTCCTCCCCCAGACATCACATTATGGTGACCCCTAGTGGCAAAGCCGGCAAACGTGCCATGTGTACAACCAGACACATGCAGATCAGCTTTTAATCACGAAGCCTCATGTGGGTATAAAAACTCACCTCGCTGCTCATCAATCTGTGTATTGCTCTGAATTTAATTCAGAGTAATCTAAAAATACTTTCATTTACTTAGTACTGTCAGGATGTAAATCTTACTAAACTCATGAAAAAAAATTTAGGTTAAATTATATTTATATCTAGTCCAATGTTTAAATTCGGACTTCTTAACCAGAGGGTACTGATTATGACTTTTGAGTTAACATCAATCTATGCATTCACAGAGTTTGAGAAATTTCGGGCACTTCAGAAAGTATCTGATTTAAATTCTTCATTTCATAAACAGAACATACAGAGCAATGGAGGGTTGACAGGCTTCTGTGAATTCTATCAGTTAGGTACTGGCAGAGCCAGAACTAACAATAGTCTCCAGATGGCCATCTCAGTGCAGTTGCTGATATCCACTCGTGTATTTCTGCTAAAAGATCATAATATTTACTAGAAGAGGAAAAAAGAGCAGAAATGTGTGGCTCTGTATAGGAACCTAATATTCATTAAGGAAATCTATAATATCTTTTGTAATGGAAGGTATTAATCTTATTGTCTATAGAATATAGTCATATCCTAACAAGCAAGAAATAAGGTCTCACCTTCTTATTTACGTTATAGTATAGCTAAGTGCACATATCAATGACAAAACTTGGATAATTTTTAAAAATTAAATTTGATAACCCTAGGCCAATACGTTACAATAACAGAGGCTCAAACACTATATACAGTACTATGAAAATATAGATTTCATTTACATAGACAATATTTGCATTCAATTTTAGTATGACTTTTAGGAAGAGCTTATACATATTTAAGTAATTTTGTAATAATTTTTTTTTAATTGAAGAACTTGATGACATTGTAGAGAGGGTTCAAATCTTGGATAGGAACTGAACTAACTAATACCTATCTGCAAAGTCATCAGAAAATTTTCAGATTTAACATTTTATGGGATTTATAACCATTTATGGATTATCTTATTTAAATCAACTGTAAGTTTGTAAGCAGATTTCACATGTTTTTCTGCTCCTGGTTAGTATCCAAAATCATGAATTTCCATGCTGATAAGGTATTACATATTTAAAAAAATATTTTAGATATGAAAAACTGTACAGTTTTGGTATGGACAAATTATAGACAAACTGATCAAAACCCCAATGGTCCTATGCCCTTGGACACACCACTAAATATTTTCTTTGTAAAGTAGTCAGATTCCCATCCCTGACTGCCTGCTTATTAGGAGTATTTAGAATGAACTTCTTCATTGGATGAGAGCACAGAATGAGGCATTCACCCCTTTCCCCCTCAACAAAGCGTTCTGTAATTTTTGGATTAACCGTTGAGTCTTTACAGTCCTATGATGTTTGTTCGCAATCCAATTAGGCAACTTTTAATGTAAACAATATCTAGCTAACTTCATTACCTTATTTTCCAAGGTCAAACAAGCATCTGAATAAAGATTCTTTAAATATAGAAAATAAAAGTTATCTGTAAAATAACAGCACTAAGAATTTTTTTAGAGTGAAAGTAATTAAAAATGGGTGAATGCAGATGAACCTTTAATATGGCTAAATTAAAATTCCAAAGGCATTTCCATGTATACATTCCTGTTCCAGATCTCATTGTGGCAACACTTAACTTACACCTCTAGGTAGTACATTTGGTTATCCTGTGGAAACTAAGAGTCTAAGCCAAGGCATAATGAATTTTCCTGACTCCTTGGGTTAATGTGATGCCAGGTTTATTTAGAAAGATGAGGATATCTGATGTTGAAGAAAATCTTCGGTGCGAATAATTTAGATAATTTTTAAAAATTAATTTTAGGACTTTTATTTGGATAAGTTTTAATCTTAAAGACAATAGTCATATATTTTACCAAAAAAACCTATTAATTGTAGTGTCAGTTATGATTTACTGACACTGACTTATGCTCTTGTATTGAAATCACACTGCTTCCATTCTGATTATATAAACAAAAATTCTGTAAATCTTAGCTCCTTTGAAATGCCCATAGCTATTTTTTCAAAGAAGTAAATGCTGATGAGCGTCCAGATTTCCAGACATTGATTGCTTTATAACTTACAAGGAATGAGTCACTTGCTTTGACCCTGTGAATGATGTAAAAACACTATTCCAATATAAACAGAATCAGATATCTTAAGAATATTAGTAAAACAATGAAAGTATGTAACATGTGATGGGAAAGTGAGTTTCTCGGGGGAGTATAAATGTGTGTGAATAGTACCTCCCCACTGCCTATCAGACAGTTAGAATGCCTTCCCTTCCACAAAGACAGCAAGTCGGGAGACAGCAAGTCAGACCACGACCTGTGTGGTGAAACGCACTGTCACATTATGTTCCTTAATAATAAGCAGCAACATGGGAATGATTCTGCCTTTTCCAGCATTAAGGAAATCAAAGCTAAGTGCAGTAAAATCATTTTGAAATGAGGAAGCACAGTGAGAGCACTGCGTACGCTGGAGTGATCATGCCCTGCCTTTTCCCACCTTCCTGTTATTGTACTTCCTCTTATTACAACCACAATGACATAAGTTTGTCACTTTTATTTTTGATCTCATATGTAGGAAAGGGATTTTCAACTTAGATCTTTAGTTTCTCATTATCATTGGAAATTAGCTCTTAAAGCTTCTCTGAACTTCCCGAGTTTAAATTTTAACTCAGTGCCCCTAATTTAATATAAAATATTCACTCCTATATCCTACATTTTTATTGTGATTTTATGGCTTTTAAGGATGCCAACCTAATTTCCATTCTGTTTTCCATTTTCTTTTCTTTGCCAGTGAACTAATGAAAAGTACATTTAATATACTAGGTAATAGTTCAAAAGGGACTAATTATATTTTGATAACAATGTTAAAGACTGCCATTCTATAGCCCCTTTTCTTTTGCTAGTAAATGAAAACTTTTATCATTTCTATTAATACCAGTTAAACACACAACACTTGTTACTCTCCCATGTAACTTATGAGGAATGTTCTTACATGTCTTCACTCTGAACATTTTCAACTCTACTTTCTTTCTTTCTTTCTTTCTTTCTTTCTTTCTTTCTTTCTTTCTTTCTTTCTTTCTTTCTTTCTTTCTTTCTTTCTTTCTTTCTTTCT